>APFE031381326.1:63291-75587 GCA_000404065.3 Pinus taeda
TTATAATTAAATTTTTATAAAATAATTAATGCTACTTTAATTATGAAGTATTGTATGTTTTTTCATGAAATTCATCGACACAATACAACTTGAGTGGGCTTGATGGTTAAGAGCATGTGTTTACTCCCATGAGGTCATAGGTTCAAAACTAGAGGGGGGTAGAGTATGTACACCTTCGTAGACTTAGCAGTCAAATCCCTTGTCCCACAAACAAGGGGATCTCATACACTAATTTGGAGTCTGGCTTGGCTGTGACTTTAAAATTGGATAATAATAATAATAATAATAGTATAAACTCTATTGTTGTTATGGGTAGTGATCACAATAAATTTGGACATTAATATCAAAAAATTTATTATAAAAACATATTTATATTAATCGTACTTGTCGTTTCCTTGACATATCCGAATCCTCGCTTTTCAAAAATCAAGCGGATCCAGATCCGTATCCATACCCGAATTTGTATCCGTATCCGAATCCTGGTAACTTTGGTCAAAATAGAAATGAGCTTTGGCATCAAAGGTATCGGCATTTTGAATTTGAGATCTATTCCTTATTTTCCTAAAGAAATTTTGTTGGATGAGTAATCAACAAGGAATTTGTGGAGGATTTCAGGTTAGTAAGAAACATATGATTCCATTTGAAGGACAACCTTGGAGAGTTGAGGAAGTTCTTCAGTTGACCCATGATGACATTTTTGGGCCTATGAAGATGACATCATTCTCCAATACCAAGTACCTTTTTGTTATTTGTAGATGAATTTTCCAAGAAGATGTGGATGTATTTTTTGAAACCGAAATCTAGTGTGTTTAATGAGTTTAAGAATATTTGGGAATCATGTTTCTAGTGTGTATCCATTTTGGAAACTCATAAGCATTTCTATGTACTTGCTTGTTAGCCACTTGTTGGGGTGATAGTAAAGTGTAAGTCCTAGGGTTATTTTTGTCCTAGCGCTGCTCCCTTAGGTTAGGATTTCTAATCAACCAAACCGAGAATGTGACAACAGTGCATATTAAGTCATTAACAATAGATATCACTGACTAGTAAGAAGATATCCAACACCAATAACTATTTCCAATTTAAAATACAATAAGATGGGGTTGGCTTCCCAAGAACAATAATCCACCAAATTTGAAGTTCTATAAACCAGTACTCCAAATAACATTGTCCACTTCTTCTATGATAACATTCACCCAAAGTTATTAATCTACTATCTTATGCTATCTCTATTCTTACATCAATAGGAAGTCGAGTTGCCATGGGACTAATCGATAGACCTAGAAATGTAGTTTTACTAGCCTCAAGGAGGCCTCACGAATTGGTCACAATATCCTTTGGGAATTATGTCTGATTTGCAAAGGTATTTGGCCACCATACCACAGGACATCCTTGTTCTGTCCTGGATCCCTTATCGCACTCAGTCACAATAATGTTACAAAAATAGTCTAGAGATGAGATCATTGTTGTCCTCTGTAACTCGCTTGATTAGACAAATCAAAATGGCAGACTTATTACTTCGCATTCCTTGTTGCCTTAACACATGGCTTGGTGCCTCAAGAAACCCTACCGCAGTTTAGGCCCTCAGATAAACCTAGCTATTTAAATCGATAGGCAAGGTATCTATGGCTATGACTTTCCATCCTAGAGAAAACACACTGACAAACATACATATACAGTTGTTGCTAGCATATGCTAATTTAATTGGAATATTCACAAACCAATAGAAACTTTGGTAGCTTCAGGCTAGTCCTCGTTGTACCAACGATTTGGTGATTAGTGGACAAGAGAAGCCCTGCTTCGTGAGACAAAATTCAGTGATGAGGGGATGCCTCCTAACCCTCGCTCCATAGAAAACGGCAAGAAACTTCCTTTAGACCAGACCCAAATTTGCTTCAAAGAGTATGTTGTGCCAGAACACAGTAAAATCTTCAATTTCTAAACCAAACCAAAACTACTTCAATGACCTGTGCCAGAACAAGAAAAAAGAGTGCCCAAGTAGGGTGGGATCAGCTCCACTGAAACTACACAAAAGGTAAGATAGGGTGGGATCACCTCCACTGAAGCTAATCAAAGAGGACGAGTCTTAAACCCTTAGAGTCTTAGCTCAAGAAAACAATGATATCCAATCCAAAATGATGATCCTAAATGACTCCATCTCTCCTTTATTTACATATTTCTCCACGGGTTTCATCTAATGTGAGGGGCTGCAAGTGTAACCCCCAAATTTGGGCTTTTTGCCCCATTCAATCTAAAATCTACTCAATGTTGCCCCAAACATTGGATAACTTGGGTTTTCCCCCTTTATCAAGACTATAGCCTATGGAGTTGGATAGGATATTTCATCCTCACGTGGGCCAATAATCCATTGGGGACATTATAGCTCCCCCTTCTCAACATTGCTTTCCCTCAAGCAATGACATGTCTAGGTGCCTCATAGTTGTCATACCGAGCATACTAGCAACCCCTTTTCCTTCTTGCAGTCTAATGATCATAATACTAGTGGGAAATATCATCATGCAATAGTTGTTGTTCCCTCTTACTAGATCATAGGTGAAAGAAACACAGTTGCATATTGTTGCTGATATAGATTTTATTTCTCCTGGTGTAGCACCAATCTTCCATGGTATTAATAATAAGTGGCATAAAATTGATCCCTTTTCTGGAGATAAAAATCTTGCAGCAATTTTCCCATGCTGCCTATGTTTGACTATTGTCTCCACATTACTTGCAGGTGGCTTGTTTTCGTCTTTGTTTTCAAAGATGAAAAACCTCTCATTTTTATGGACCAGAATTTTCTTTTTCATAGTATTTGTTATCCCACAATAATTTGTAGCATAGCAAACTGCAATATTGAGTGCAATATCAATTCCCTTTTTATGCTTTTGGTGGTGCTTCATATGGTCAATATGTCTTATGTTCCCTCCTTTTATAAGTCTACCTTCAACTTCAAAAGAATTTGTTGCTGCAATTTGCTTTTCAATGTGGCCTCCCTCATCAATTTTTAGCCTACTTTGCTCCATATTTGTGCAATCCCTTTCTTGAGCGCAAGACTCCCATGTGACTTCAGCTGGCTTATTGGGTGTGGTCCCACATAGCCTTTTTTGAGTGCAGATTCGAGGACAAAATGTATCTGGTCTTCAAAGAAAATGATCCCATCTTCCACTTGGTACCTATCATCATGGATGAGTTTGTCCAATAATTCACAAGTAAACTCACTTTTGATCATGGATGAGTTTGTCCAATAATTCACAAGTAAACTAACTTTTGGAGTACTCTACTAAGAGGTGGGCTCTCCAATCTCTCAAGAATGTGTCATGCTCAGCATTCTCTTTATATCTTGGCATATTAAATTGTAAGTTGTTACTTTTACTTCCACAAGCTGCCATGCAAATTACTTCGCCCTGTTTGGGTGTGACCTCCATTTGCTTGGTTGTTACAACTCGGGGACCCCCATCAGTCATGCCTCTTAGTACTACCTTGTTGCCACCCCCATTGTGTTGAAGTTTCTAAGTCTAACACGTTAGAAACCCTTCATGCACTTTGCTGATTTATTCCTACCTACTTGTTCCATTAATTAACAAATTATTTACCATATAAATACTAGAAATAAATACAATTGCATGCTCAACACATTACAGATCATCAACTGAAGCAAATAGAAATAAGCACACAAGTGACACCGTTTTTTTTGAACTAATGTCCTCGAAAAACCCAATGCGGGAAAATCGGTGCAGCTATCTGAGGGTTTTATTATTAAGTAGCTCTTTTCTGAGTACATTGGGTGCCAAACTAGCTAACCCGACAGAGATAAAAAAAATTGGCAACAATACCTCTCTTCGAAAACAGGTATTCGGAAAGCTTGCTCCACGAAATCCCACTCCAACACAATCTGAAGCCCAACGATAGCCCTGCTAGCCTCTGCATCAGCCTGGAACCCTCTACGTCAGCCTACTGAGGCTCTACACAGCCTCTCTGGCTCTCTGTGTCACTTCTGCAACCTCTGCGTGGATGACGCAAACCCCTTCTGCCTCTGCATGGCTCCCTCTGGCTCTACGTTTGCCTCTCGCTGCTTCTGCGCTGGTCTCTCGGCACTGTCCCTACCTCTCTACCTCGTACTTAATGCCCCTCGCTGCCACTCATCACTGATTCTATCTTTCTTAGCAAACCCCGCTTTAGAGAATAGAATGACTGATCACTCTGGTGTTTTCTCCAAGTAACCCTCAAGCCTCCTCTTATACTTTTCTCATTAACAAATCAACGGTCAAGATTAAGTCCCTAATCAATGACTAAGATTAGATTTGGCTTGATCCATGTCTTTTGGACCATTCTATCACAATTTTATATTAATCCACATTAATATTTTAATTTCCCTAAGTTTAGACTTAAGGGCTCCATTAAAATATTAATTATTTTAATATTTCTCAAACTGTTTAGAATCTACCCAAACACTTTCTAGGTATTGGAGATCTCATGTGCCCTAACCGCCGCCAAATTTTGTGGCTAGATCACATCTGATGCTACCCCAAATCAACACTCCCTCTTAGCGAGGATTGTGCTCTAGCAATACTCCTCACCAAGTATCACCCTGATCATCCGGCATCAGTCCCTGTGTTGATGCTAGGCCTGTTGCCCATCATCCTCTGCACTATTGCATCTTGTAATGTTACCCATGGCTCTGCCACTGCCACTATTGCATCTATACGGCAGCTCCCTCTGCACCCGTGTTGCTGCTCATGGCTTTGCCACTACCACTGCTGCATCTGCACTGCATCTCCTCTCATCATGTTGCATCATGCTGCCCATTGCTGCACTACAACTCAGTTACTAAGTAAGTAACTGATCTCCCAACTCTGACCTCTTTGTTGGGCTAGAGACACCCGTTGATGCTGAAGCTCCCTCTGTCGCTGACAAGTGCTCCCGAACCTCTACGTTGCTGCAACAACTCCCTGCATCTTGCACTATTGCACACCTCTTTGTGCCATCCTGCACTGGTGCAACACTCTAGTGCCTCCCGCACTATTGCAGCTTGCTAGCCTTGCGCTGTCCTGGGAATCCTGCACTATAGCTCTCTCTGTCGCTTCATCCGCATCCATCTCTACCCACATCCACCAGTCCTGCTACTCCTCTTCAAGGCTCTCGTAGCATGCTCTAATCCAAGAGGCTGGGTACCTCAAGGATCCTGCCTCTCATCACATGTAGTCCGTCTAACTACAACTCGATGTCTCCCCACTTCTTCTGAAGTAGCACATGAGCACTCGTGGCACACAGAACAGATAGGTGACAAAGTTGGATGCCTCATCCAACCTATCCTGATCCCTCAGCCCATTCATGGGCATCTCTCTACTCTTCTTGTCGACTCCTCTGAGTCTCTCTACTTCCCGCCTTGAAGTTCTCTGTTCGACTCCTGCTGAGTCTACTTCCCGTCTAGAAGTTCTCAGTTCGACTCTTGCTGAGTCTCTCTACTTCCCGTCTAGAAGTTCTCTGTTCGACTCCCCCTGAGTTTACTTCCCGTCTAGAAGTTTTTTGTTCGATTCCTGCTAAGTCTCTCTACTTCTCGTCTGGAAGTTCTCGATTTGACTCCTGCTAAGTCTCTCTACTTCCTGTCTAGAAGTTGTCAGTTCGACTCCTCCGAATCTCTCTACTTCTCGTCTGAAGTTCTCTTCTGGACTCCCTTTGAGTCCCAATTTCCCTCCTGGAAATCTTTTTGCCAACCGTCAAGTTGCCCCTCTCTGATCGTTTGTGCAACTGCAACACTGATCCGGATTCCTTGGCTAGAAATCTACCTCGGCAGCAACTCCCTCTACCTTGGCCCTGCCCTATTAGGTATTGTTCTGACTACAATACCCCACTAGCTCCACATTGCAACTTACCCACAGCCTCCTAAACCCCAGCAGCCTGAAGGTGAGAGTTCCTAGGCTCTGCGCAGTCCCTGCACCAGCAAACTAGCTCTCTCAACCAATAGCATCAGCCCTCCTAGCCTCTGCGTGGCTCTGTGTGAGCCTGTCCTTGCCTCCTTCAACCTTTGCGCAGCCTCTTCTTGGCTCGAACTTGATGATGCAGGCACTGTGTCACCCCTTCCTTGCTGCTTTGCTGCTAGGAATAGCTTTTGTCACTCAGGACAGTTGTTTTCTACTGTTGCTGCTCTACTCTGTTGATGTCCTCAGCTCTCTTGTGATTTGCAACCACGCTCTGATACCATGTTGAAGTTTCTAAGTCTAACACATTAGAAACCCTTCACGCACTATGCTGATTTATTCCTACCTACTTGTTCTGATAATTAACAAGTTATTTACCATATAAATACTAGAAATAAATACAAGTGCATGCTCAACACATTACAGATCATCAACTCAAGGAAATTGAAACAAGCACACAAGTGACACCATTGTTTTTGGACTAATGTCCCTAACAAAACCCAATGCGGGAAAACCAATGCAGCTATCTCAGGGTTTTATTATTAAGCAACTCTTTTCTGAGTACACTGGGTGCCAAACTAGCTAACCCGACAGAGATAAAAAATCTGGCAGCAATACCTCTCTTTGGAAACAGGTTTTCAGAAAGCTTGCTCCACGAAATCCCTCTTCAACACAATCTGAAGCCCAGCGTCAACCCTATTGGCCTCTGCGTCAGCCTGAAACCCTCTGCGTCAGCCTAATGAGGCTCTGCGTAGCCTCTCTGGCTCTCTACATCACTCCTACGGCCTCTTCGTGGATGACGCAAGCCCCTTCTGGCTCTGCACAGTCTCTACTGCCTCTGTGTGGCTCCCTCTGGCTCTGCGTCTACCTCCCTCTGCTTCTATGCTGGTCTCTCGGCACTGTCTCTGCCTCTCTAACTCGCACTCACTGCCCCTCGCTGCAAATCTCTCTTAGCAAACCCCACTCTAGAGAATAAAATGACTGATCACTCTAGTGTGTTCTCCAAGTGACCCTCAAGCCTCCTCTTATACTTTTCCCGTTGACAAATCAACGATCGAGATTAAGTCCCTAATCAACGACTAAGATAGATCTAGCTTGATCAATGTCTTTTGGACCATTCTAACACAGTTTTATATTAATCCACATTAATGTTTTAATTTCCCTAAGTTTAGACTTACGGACTCCATTAAAAATATTAATTATTTTAATATTTCTCAAACTGTTTAGAATTTGTCGGTGCCCAAACCCTTTCTGGGTATTGGAGACCTCATGTGCCCTAACCTCTCCACCAAATTTCTTGGCGAGAGCACATCTGATGCTACCCCAAATCAACACATTGGTCATGCCTCTAATACTACCTTGCTTCCATTTGGGTCCAAGAATTCCATTTCCATTGCTTGGTAGTTCATTATGAATCTTCCTAACGTGTACAACCAGTGTACTGCCAACACCACATTGGTATCTTCCAATTCTATAACATAAAAATCATCAATAAGTGTATAATTACATAGTGGGATGCTCAAATGTGCATGTCATATGATACCCATGATCTACCCTCACTACAAAGCCTTCAAATTCTAGGGCAGGGGTGCCACCCCTTCCCACCACAACTACATCAATGAAATTGTATGTAGCTCCACCATCAATCAATGTTATGATTTGTTGTCCTTGTATAGCACCTGTTGACCACTCTATGTCAACCACCCTATAGCAAAATACATTTTTTCAAAGCACTCCATCATGCTCGAGGAACAACTAGAGAACATCATTATCTTTCAACAGTTTGTCAAGTCATGTAACCAAAATTCTGCACCCCATCATTGTAAAATGATTCTAGTATGCTTATAAAGCCATGTAAAAACATCTAAGTAGCCTATGACCCTTAGCAAAAAGTTTCCTCTGGGTATATTTTTACCCTCCATCAATTATTCATGTTTCCAAACCCAAATAATTGGCAAAGTTTTTCTCCCACACATACCCCAAAGCTAGAGTGGGACTCAATGGTAAGGTCTTAGGTGAGGCCTAATGTTATAGAGTCTATGCAATTATCATACTAGATCATATCTTGTGTCGCAGAATTTGGTTGAGTCTAGAGGTCATGTTTTTAATGTAATATTGCCATTCTATATGGGTGTTTATGTAATATTTGATGTAAAAAAGTGTTTTCTACAAATATTTTAGGTGGATGATTAATCATAATTAGACATCATCACCTAAATATTTTTTAAACCCACTTTGAGGGTGAAAATATGTTTAATCCCCTCTAGAGTCATTTAATTTATTTTCTCGCAAAAAACGACAAAAATATAGAGCTAGAAATTAGTCAAAAATAAAAACGTGAGAAAATAAAAAATTTCTCCAAGAGGAAAAATATTTTTTTGGAGAAAAGCGACCTTCCCGAGGAAAAATAAATGTTAAAGGCTCATTCACAAGGAGAAAAATCCCTCAAAAACTCGTGGGTCCAAAAGAAACTAATTTTTTGAGGTCCTCCATCAAGAGGAAAAACGTTTTTTTAAGAAAACTTGAACTAATGGACCAAGTTGGTTAAGCCAAAAGTGATTTTTTGAGGAAAAGAGTTCAAAATAATATTTTTTGGACCAAGAAAAAAAGGGCTTTATCATGGAATTCGAATTTTTCCTCGAGATCAAGAGACAAGATTTAATTTTGGCATGGATCAAGCTTCAACTACTCATTATCCTTCGAGATCAAGTCAAAGTTGTGAACCTCTTTAGACCTAGCGGTTTTCCAATTGGGGGGATCTAGATCTCTATATTTTCCATACAAGGAAGCATGTGTTCCTCATTGTATCATCTGATCTTTGGATCATGTACTGGCTCTGAAAGCTCTCATTGTAACTTTTCTCTAGAATAATAAAGCAAAAGAAGTCTTTGGGGTTTCACTGATGGTGGTGTTTCTCTTCTGCTTTTATGGTAGTATTGCTCCTAATGCTATACTGAATAATATTTTAAAAGTTGTTGTTCATTAGCTTTTGTGGAATAACTTATTGCATAGGTATCTTGCATCAATTATTAGATCTAAAGTAAAATTTTAATTTGATTGGATTAGCAAATATCTCTAAACCTTGAGGATTATATTTCTATTTTAAGTGTCTATTGATTTAACAACTTGATCTTGAGAGTGTAGAGATTTATTTAAATTCAGAAACATGGGCATGAGGGGTGTCCTTGGTTAGACCAGCCAACTCCTAAAGCATAAGATCTGAAGATACTACCTGACCAGATTCCAAGACTTACCTAACGAATATTTTCGTGCAGGGCTTCTTGGATTTTTCTTACTAATTGATAGACTTGCTACGTAAAGCTATTGTTCACTAGACAAGGGAATGGAGTTTGACACATATTCCTCTTGATCTAGTTGAATGTAAATATTGTAAATATTTTGTATATAGATCTGAAGCTTGTACATATTTGTATCTATATTTTGTATATATTTTTTATGTTTCTCTTTACAAATCCAAAAGCTAAAGGTAAGAAATTCAATTTATATTCTAGATCTACTTTTTTGGCAAGTGGATCCATTCCAAATTCAACTTATTTCTCAAGGGTTTTATTTATAAGCTTTCCTAAGGCACATTATCACTTTGGGTTTCATTTTTATGAAACCGCTAGCCTTAGAGGGTTTCTCTTAACATGATTTAATTCTCTATGGCTCAAATAATTTTGTTGAAAATTTTTCTTAAGGTTGCAAGCCTTTCTCTAAAAAAATCTTTAGAGGATTTTGAAATTTAACTTTTATAACCTCCTCCTAAATTTGTGCAGGTCGTAAATCATCTTCGAAGTGAAATTTTCCTTTTGCCCGAGGGCCAAAGAGGCCATCCTCCTTTGCCTTGACATCAAGAAAAAAATCGAAATCTTCAAATTGAAATCTTTTGAATCCATATTTCCAACTCTCTTAATTTTATTTGCAATTTTTTTTTAAGCCAAGAATGATTTTGAAGCTTCCAAACCTGGTGTAAGAGAATTGAATTGATAGGGGGTTCGCTGAATCATTTTTTTAGAAGATTAAAGTTGCAGGGATTTAGGGCCCATTTTCTGTAGGCCGTGAGTTTTGGTTCTTTTTCATCCTGGTTGTAAGCATTTTTGGAGCAAGCCGAAAATCTAGAAGTCGTCTACAACCGTCTTCATTTTCTTGAAAGTCATCTTCATTTTGAAGTATGCTTAGAAGAAGCTTTCTTGCAAAGGTTTCTCCCCGCCGAGACGTCAAAATTTCTTGACCGATTAGTTCTTGGAAGGCTCGATTTTTTTAAACTTTTAATTTTGGCCTCAAGCATTAAAAATTTGTTTCAAATCAAAAAGCTTGCATTAAAATTATCTTTGGACATATAAAATAGGTAAATTTTGGAAAGAAAAGTGAAATTATTTTAGAGGAAGTTTAATTTCAATTTTGGGAGAAATTCTTCTCATTTTAATTATAAAATCATTTTAGATAAACTTTCTCTCGTGTTAGTTATGGGGAAATCGATTTTCTTTCAGAAGAAGTTTTTAAATTTTTTTGGAGGAAGTTTTAAATAAATAAGACCACCAAAAATAAAGAAGAGTCAACCATTTGCAGTCCCACATCTACACCTCTTACTTGATCATCGGAGATCTATGTCCAAGAACTGTTGAAGGACAGGACAAGGCTAAATATTTTGGAAGCCAAAGAAAAAAAAGGGGACCGCAAAATTTCAAAGATCACATTTGCAAATCAATGTTTAATGGAAAGTAATAGAATTTTAAAAGGACATGTAACAATGTTACAAGATGCTCTAGAGACAGGAAAACAAGAATGGCAAAGCATGAAGAGAGCGTGGCGAACCATGAAAGAATCAACAACAGCAAACAAGAATGTGATAATTTCTAAAGCAACTCAGGTAGATACACAAGTATCTTAGCAAACAGACCTTTCGAAAGAGAAGGAAAAAAAGAACATTACGAAAGACAGTCCAAAAGAAATCAAAGCTAGAGTTGAAGGCGCTAATGGTTACATAAGGACAGAGGAAGAAGAAGATGCGAGTGCTCGTAGAACACAAGAAAGAGAACACAAAGAAAGAAAGGACATGGAAACAAATTCTATTATCAGGGGAATAAGAGATTATGGAAAGAATGAAAGTGCTCTCAATTTGACAAGAGACTTTTTGAAAGAGAAACTACATTGGAAAGGGCAAATTTGTCAAGCAAGAAAGGTGGGGAAGATATGTGAAGAGAAACCTCGCCCCATAAAAGTCACCATGGTAAGCATGCAAGACAAACACCATCTCTTGGGCAAAAAGAAACTCTTGAAAGACTCACACTTCTTCCTAGTTGAAGATCTAACCAACAAACAACATGAGAAGAGAAGGGAAGAAGTGGAGAAAATTAGAGCAACAAGAAATGAAGGGAAAAGGGCACGGTTGTACAAAGGTAAAGCAATTATTGCAATGTTTGGGCCTCAGGGAAAAACAGGGTAGCAAGTTGGCAGTAAAGAAAAAACAGAGAATTCGATAATGGAGGGCGGGGGGACAACAAGATCACCACTATGGATGAAAAGAGGTGAAGACTCAAATTTGAGTCTTATGTGCCAAACTGCGTAGCAGTCAAATCCTGTTGAAAAATGGCAACAAGAAATGCTAAAAATAGAAGTGCTAAAAATAGCATTGCTAAAAATAACAATTTGGGTACCAATGCTGGAATGGACAATAGGGAATGAAAAATGGAAGTGCTAAAAATAGCATTCTATTTTTAGCAATTCAGGATGGATTCCTATTTTAGTCAGTCCCTGGACTAAAAATAGGAAGTAAAATTCAAATTTAATATTAACAGCAGTTTGAAAATTAATTAATTAACTAATTCATCTTGAGTTAATTAGTTAAGGAAAATCAAACTTGAAGTCTATGTGAGGACATGCAACAGTTTATCTATTAATTGAGCAATTTATCCATCAGTTAAAGAGATAAAAATGAGTTGTAATATTGAGTTGTAATTAGTTGGCTCAGTTAACTGAGCCAAGTTCAACAGTTTATCTATTAATTGAGCAATTTATCCATCAGTTAAAGAGATAAAAATGAGTTGTAATATTGAGTTGTAATTAGTTGGCTCAGTTAACTGAGCCAAGTTCAGTTAGATTAATTTAACAGTTTGTTAAATTAATGAGAGTTCAGTTAGTTAATGCTTGCATGCATGTAACTACAGTATTTCAGATAACTGAGTATTCACTCATAGATAACTCATGCATGTCAGTTCAGACAGAGACCCAGTTGAGATCAAAGAAGGGGCAGTGTACTATCAGTTACATGAATATTTTTCCTATAAAGGAAGTTCATCCATGATGAGAATTTATCTCCTTCAAGCAGTGTTCCACCAAGGTTCCGGGACGAGGGGGCGAGGGAGCGAGGGGGCGCGG
>APFE031381335.1:0-20265 GCA_000404065.3 Pinus taeda
TTATTATTATTTATGATAATCTCTAGAAGAAAAATAAGAATAACCTAAGATTAACTAATGTTCTGAAAAAAATTAAAAGAAATAAAGAAATAAGATTTGTTCTAGCAGTTGTACAAAATTATTAACCCCTGTATATCATGAAATAAATTATAAACCTCTCTATATCATCAAATACCCACTAAGGTCTTGTTTCCACAACTAAAGGATTTCACATTACTCTATATAAAAGTATGTATTAATTTTGCAAAGCTTTTTCTTTTTCTTTTTCTTTTTTTATTTCTGATTGTTGGCCTTAGAAATGGGTAAATTAATGGGCACCCATTTTAGTGATGGAACTCTTTAATCTTGGTCCTAGCATGTATGTCTGATTCCAGTCTTAATGTTAATTTTGGAGGTACCTTGACTAGATCCATCAAAGTAATCCCATGTTCCAGATTTGTCCATAAGAGCAAGAATCAACTTTTTCTTGTAGGGGTTGATGAAAAGGTTTGAAGTTTGAGAAGATTGACTAACCTTGGAAGGCACATTGAAAAAGAGTTATATATCTGTCTTCAAAGATTTGAACATTTCTACCTTTCCACATTCCCCTTGATATTATTTGAGGATGGCCTTTGAGGTATTTGAGATCTGAGTTTTGCTACCATTTTTTAAATCACTCTTTAGCATAACCTCCTTGTCCACTATCCTTTATCCTTGTCAAACCATCCATTTCAGTCCAGACTGCCCTTTATTAAGGACAGAGTATTAATAAGTGGCATAGGTTCTTTTAAGAAACTGAAGAAAGGAAGACCATGCCCCCTTCTCAAGAACTTCCTATCATACCTTTGCCCAATTTTTACTACACTCTCAAGGATATTGTATTTGATGCTGCAAAGAATAAAGAAGGATTAACTTGGTCCATTCACCCTAAGGCACATATTTGGCTTCTCTCATTGTTGATGAATGTTTTAGACACAGTGTCTATTTACACTACCATCTACAAACCCTAGTGGTTGTCAAGTATCCAGTGAACAATATTTCATGAGAGTAATTTATTGATGCATCTGGATCAGAATTGATCAAGAAATTTGGGCTGCCACAGATCCTTATCAAAAGAACTGGGCCTTTGATTATGCTAATGGAGACTTGTATAAATGGAATCTTCCCTAGAGAATACTTGCACAAAAATTTGATCTGGAACAATTACCATATGATGGGGAAGGGTTGAGTCTCAATGAGGCAATGAAACACAAAGGTCCAGTCTCTGTTGCAATTTTTAATGAAAGTAAGCTCTTGGATTGAGCACTTGCCAAGGAAGAAGGAAGTTAACCATATTCCTGTCTCTGTTTTGAGTAAATTGTTTGATTGTATTACATTTAATGTTAAGATTTATTTTTTATTCAAATTTGACTATAGTTAGATCACCTAAAGTATCACATTTTTTTCATCTATGATGTTCTTCGATATCCTCTACCTACCTTTCCTTTAAAAAATCTAGTGAAAATGATAGTTTATAATTATTTGAATCGATAAAAACTATTCTTTGGCATTAAAATCTACTTTAAACAAAGAGGCCACATTTTAGATCAATATTCACTCGTTAAATTGAAATATGAACCAGTTCTTAAATCTTGATTGCTGCAGGTATGCCCCATTCGATTCCTAATGCTGATTTTCCAGTAGTACGACCAGCGCAAGTAAAGCAATGTATAAAGGTGGCCGCCCGTGCTGCAGGTAGAGCTAGAGCGCCCCAAGTAAGAAGAAAAATCTACGATGATAAACAAGAGACTCAAAATCTGAAGCAAACTAAGCAGCACATTCAGTATGAGCAAGCAATCAATGATAGCGGTATTTGCAGTTTCTCGGTCGTGCAGGAGCCTGCAAAAGATAATGTGAATAATCAGAAGATCGAGGATGGGCAATCAAGCTGTAATATGTTAGGCTGCGCGGCAGATAGTGCCATTTCCAGTTTCTCATTGGGGTATGAGCCTCTCCATGAGTCTAGTGCAGACTCATTTCAAATTTCAAATCGAAATTGTATGCCGACAAGAGTGCAGAGTTTCGATGAGTTAATGGACGTACCTACAATTCCAGTTTCAAATCGAAATTGTATGCCGACAAGAGTGCAGACTTTCGATGAGTTAATCGACGTATCGAAGAAGCATTACATGCCGTATGAGTTAATGGACGTACCTACAATTCCAGTTTCAAATCGAAATTGTATGCCGACAAGAGTGCAGACTTTCGATGAGTTAATCGACGTATCGAAGAAGCATTACATGCCGTAGTGTGTGGGTCCTCATCAGACCTGTCCCCTGGGCCAACACCCATCCCCACTCTCTCTGGAAAAATAGCAGTTTGGTCACCGAACCCCCTCTGCAAGCATAAAATCTGGCACTGTAAACTCTCATAAATTCCTTAGGGCTGAACAGAATCTTGTTGACTTCATTTACGTATTATTTGATAATAGATGTTTATTGAGAATCTTGTTGACTTCATTTACGTATTATTTGATAATAGATGTTTATTGGGATATTTTTCGGTTTGAAAAAAAAATTAGCTTAGTTCAATAGTTCTCTGTTGTAATTCAGATCTAGATATATAGTTAGGTTGCTATTTATTTATTTATATTAATTTGTTTGTAGTTTTACTTTTTATAAGTATTTATATTTAAAAGATTTATTGTTTTTAGAGATATTGTATACCTTACCATTAAAGACATGTATAATAATTCTGATGGAATTTTTGTGGACCAAGAAATTTTCATTATATTATTATTATCTCTATAAATTTTTTTCCCTCATTTTCATTTTCATTAGACTTTTAGATTTGGGCCTTTTGGAAAACCATGTTATCTATACTCTATTCTCTCTTTTATTCAGACAAGACTTTGGCCTAGAGGACAAAGAAGTTCAGTCTTGATTTCTGATAGGCTTATTAGCCATGACTTAAATAAGCAAAACACAAGAGAAACAAGAGCAGGAGGCAACATATTAAGGAGGTGGGTAGGGGGGCATGGAAGTTGTAGTCTAAGGTTGTAGAGATGGTCTAGAATTTCATTCTAAAGGTGCTTCATGTAGTTGATGTAGACTACCACCTAGTTTCACTCTTAGTATCTCTTCTCCCACATGATATCCATATTCCCTTGAATGTTGTGCAACTAGGCCGCAAGAGAATCCATGGTAGTTGGCACAATCA
Organism: Pinus taeda; assembly: GCA_000404065.3. Classification (NCBI taxonomy): domain Eukaryota; kingdom Viridiplantae; phylum Streptophyta; class Pinopsida; order Pinales; family Pinaceae; genus Pinus; species Pinus taeda. The sequence goes on from APFE031381335.1 coordinate 3,178, forward strand.
AATGGTCCAAGGTGTTGGCACCAGAGATAGAAGCTGCCTCCTGAGTTTAGGTGCTAGCAAATGTGTCTCAATACTCATGATTTTGGAGATTATGCCACTCTCCTCCATAGTTAATTGCTACCCCCTACAAAGATGGCCCCAGTGCTATGGCATGTAGGTCATGTAGGTCATTAAGACTACAAGGAGGGAAAGGTTGGGGAGGAAAGACCCCAAGGGTCCAGGTAATAAGGCCTTCATAAAGACCTTATCCTAGAATTGAAATGCAAGTCAAACCACACACACACAAGTAAACTCTTAAAGGACACAAAATTATCTGAGAGAACTGCAAAGTAGAAGGTGCTCCACCTTATCCTCTTGGAGTAGAAAGAATACCCCCCAGGTGTGAACCCATAAAATTCTCCCACTCCCTCCCCACCTAGCTGGAAGCCCACCACAAACCCAAGTGGAGAGTTGGACACTAGAGGGGATTTGATGCATATTATATAAGGAAATAGACTAAATTCACAAGGGAGACCCCTCCCTTGTCTACAACACAAATTATACTTGAACAAGGGGATTTGATGCATATTATATAAGGAAATAGACTAAATTCACAAGGGAGACCCCTCCCTTGTCTACAACACAAATCCTTGTCTACAACACAAATTATACTTGAACAAGGGTTCTACACAGATATGCAAAGAACCTCTACCACCTCACGATGCCAAGGGAAATCCATGGCCAAGATTTCACATCTCCCCTCACTATCCCATTCAACAAATTCCCATTGTGCTTGTTGTCATGAATTCACAAGGGCATTGAAGAACTTAGATCCAATTCTATGTGCAACCTCACACTTTATCGCCACTAGCAATTAAGTGTTCGACTTCCTCTCTAAGGAGACTACTTGATCTAGAACTCTAAAGCTAACTCTCCTTATTATCCAGAACTCTAATCCTAATTTTCTTGATACAAAACTATGAATCTAAGTAGACTTATTATCCCCAAGCCATGCTAGGATTTTTGTTTGACCCATATGATAAGCTATAGGGGAATTCTTCCCTGTTGTCCAGGTAATAGTGACCTGGCTTTTGGGAAATTTGATAAGAAAAGGGGTTTATAACACATTTGATACTAACAACCTTACATTTAATATCATATTCACCAAAGGAGGTTTATAAGTCATTTGTTACCCACTACCCTTCAATTCATATCCCATACACCTAATAGATACACTACCACCATAACCTTATGATGGGAATCAATATAGTCCAACTATGTTGTGGTGTACCATGTGATTTATGGTTCCATGTCCTATTTGTATCATGACACCCACCTTACCTTATGATGGGAATCAATGTAGTCCAACTATGTTGTGGTGTACCATGTGATTTATGGTTTCATATCCTATTTGTATTATGACACCTTGTTTGGCCCATGTGGTTTGCTAAGGTAAACATAATAGATACACTACCACCTTAACCTTATGCTAGGAACCAATGCAGTCCAACTATGTTGTGGTGTACCATGTGATATATGGTTCCATGTCCTATTTGTATTATGAAACCTTGTTTGACCCATGTGGTTTGTGAGTAAGTGATCGGAGAGATCAAGCCTAGAGATCCAATGGTGGGATACAAGGTTAGGGTCACTACCCCTTTCCTCCTCCATTATTCACATTACTAAGTTTACTAATTGAACACTCTCCAAGTTCTAAGGGATTTTCCTCCTCTTTAGTTCTCAAACCCTTAAACATTCTGTTATATGCTCTACTCACACACTTTTCATCTCCTTTGTGAGGTACATGCTTGATTGAAGAAATTTGGGGGTTCTAAGTGGTGGTTTAATAAATTAACAATCTAATGCTACACGTAGTGGCCAACCTTAAAAACAAATATTAGATTTTTCCATTAAGGCTCCTTATTTCAATTATGTTCTAAGATTTTTAAAAGGCTTTTAATAGATGACAGAGTTTGTATCCTCTATGCCGGTAGAGGGTACTCAGAAGTGGCTCTGGCCATTCCTTATAATGTCTCATGGTTTTCCCAAGTTTTTTAATGTTTCATGGTTTTCTCCACTTTTTTCAATGAGATCTTTGACTTTTAAATCCAATTTTCATTATGAGAGAGTAATTTAGTTTTTGGCTCTAAGTTTGGTACTAATTTTCACCATACAAAGGTTATTGTCAATTATTTCACCATAAATTCACATTTATCTTTTTGCTTTCTTTGCATTTCCTTTATTTATCAGTTTGGTTTTTTTTTTTTTTACTTTTACTTAACTCTCAAATTTCCCCTCTACTTTGTTGTTTTTATGGTCCTATCAATAATTATTCTAAATATTGGTTTCACACACATAAGATTTTGTTACCGTGTAGGTAATTATTAAGGTTATCCTCTTTTTCTTAAATTTTATATTGGATGATTTTTTTTTAACAATGTTAACTACTTCAAATCCTTCCTTTCCACATTGCTCACAACAATTTCCTTCTTGCACTAATTCTCTATCATTTAACCAATTTTCTTAGATAATATATGGGATAAATCCCTTAATATAGGGAATAAATCCTTTAATTTTTCTCAAGGTTTGTAGTTAAATTTAGTTCCTACTTGCTAATGGAGTCTTCTTCCTTATTTTTCCTCCAAGTTAGTCTTTTACTGTTATCTTCATGTTAGCATGGAAAATATCTTATGATTATGTATACCTTGGTTAATTACAAGTACAACAATATCCCCTAAACTCTTATTTTTTTCCTTTTATTAGAGGATGTTATGATCATATGACATTCTCGAGCCTACCATGGCCACAACCACAAATTCGTTAATTTTTTTGTTGAAATGTTTATATTTAATTCTTCATACTCACTCTATTGTTACTCAATTTTATTAGTGTGTGAAAAGTCTCTATTACTAAGTTTTGAACAATAATTAAGTATACATGTATTATTCTACAAGTCCTCTCTTACATCATATAATTGAGTTACTTGTATTCTATTTTATTATAATGATGTTTTCTTAACGAATTGGTTGTAGTAATGTAAAATTTCTTGAGTATTTTATTTATTAGGTTCTATAGATGATATATTTTTTATTACAAGAATATAATTTAAATCTAATATTTCTCAATTTATTTCTTGAATTGAAAAATTCCTTCAGATATATGAGGCTTAGTCAACCTATTTCTATTTCGGGTAAGAAATAAAGAAGATTTCACCCTTAGATATTGCTATATTTTTATGAAATTTCTTGGTCTCATGTCTATGTAAGCTATATGTAGTTCTACTATGTGGTATAAACAATCTCTTTTTATTTCTTGCCATACATATTTGGAATTACAATAGGTATCCAATTATTGTCTTCCTAATGGAGAAATGCCACTATACCTTCAGGCTCACCTCTTCTTATCCTTACTTTGTTTAAGTTTAATAACCCTAAACCTTCCATACTAGCCCTAGACCATGCTAAACTCTTACTACTTCTAAGAAAATTCTTGGTCCAAGGGAACTATCTCTTACACTTCTAAACTATGAGTTACTTCATCTACTCCTTAAGAGTACTTTTACACCTTAAGTAGGAACTAAATTTGTGAAGGGTGAGCAATTTGTTTTCCTTTTATACTCACCTAACACTATGCTAATGCTACTAATTCTTTATTTAATGATGTAGCCAAGATTAGTTTTCCACTCTATTCACATTATTTAAATGGAAAAAAAGTTGTCTATTTATTTGAAAAGAACCCATTTAATAAATTACAAACCATGTTCTCTTATGCATACTCTCCTTCTTATGCATACAACCATAATATATATCAAAAATTTAATAATCTTTAAAGAATTTTGAACCAAGAAGTTGGTTCTGTTATATGACTATGTTAAAATATAGCAGGATCATGCAAGCTTCTCTCAACCAAATTAACTATTTTAACAACAACCCCCAAGCCTCATGCTTAGCTTGTGATAGAAATCTTAATTAGTACTTGATACCTTTCTTCCTTTTTCCCTAGGAGTGTCCAACTAGTTCAATAATTGAATTTCTATTTTGCAATATTTCCTTTGTCTCTGGAAATCTATCTCTTCCTTCACCCTTGCATCACATGTTTATCCCATCATACAATTTTGGGGTTTACAAATATTTACAAGGCTCAGGTTTAGGTTGTGACAATCATCACCTCAAAAATTATCTCTTCTTGGACTCCAACTGATTTTTAATTAATTTTCTAACACTAAGGTAGGCTCACTCCTCACTTTATAACACCTCTTATATTTTCAAATAAAATCAAGTGAAATAAACAATATTCCATTCATAACAATAAATTAATACTTACATATTTGATTAAGAATATCCAACTAAGCCTTATGTCAAGAGTTGTTACAGTGATTTAAAGTTTTTCAAGAAATTTAAAATCATAAATTCTAATAAAGGAATAATTACATCATGCAAACTACACATGGGTTAAATGGATTTATGCATTAAAAAACACAATTTAAACCATGAAATTACACATGGTGTAACACCCCTATGCTTTTCTTGTTGAGACAATGGCTCTTTTTATACTTTGAAACTATTCTTGGACTTAATGGTTATGTAAGCTAAAATGGAAAGCATGTGATGATGTAATTATATTATATTTTATTGAATTACAAAAAAATGTTTGCAAATATACATGAAAGAGCACTAAAGTACTAGAAACTTCTAGCCAAGTCATGGAAAGCTACAAAGTGGTTAAAATCTATAAGGTTGACCTTAAAAGTCTCTTGAAAATCCTTAGGGGAAAGTTATTAAAAATATTAAGATAATGGGAGAGGAAGATTATATTAATCACCTAGGTGGAGAGAAATGCTAAGTGGGGGTAAAAACTAGAATAAATCATAGTGGAAGAGAAAATTGTGCTTTAAAGAAAAGAAAAATAATTCCTTTTGAAAACTAAAACAAAGAGGCCTAGCAAAAGAACGGAAGACATTAAATCAATAAATTGCTAAAAATATTATGCTAGGAATCTATAAGAGAAAATACCTAGGAACCTAAGGGGTTGTTGATTCCTTCATGCAAGAAGATCTTGCATCAATATTGGGTGGAGGGTGTTATGTTCTTGAATATTCCCCAAAGATTAACTATGCTTAGGAGTAATTTATGTTCTACTTTATATGTTGAAATTGAAATAGACTAATGGCATTATAGTTTTAATGAATTTTGAAAATGAATTTCTTAGAATTAACTATATAGATTACTCGTTTTGCATGCCTATATTGAATTATTTTCAAGTGACCAATATAATGAAAATCTATGACTATAATGATTGTTATAGTTGAATTCCTATGATGGTTAATTGATTACTTTATGATGGCTAATGGATTACTTAATTGAGCACATCGATATGAAGAGAAGAGTTGTAAGTATATAAAATAATGTGTCATGCATGGATAGGGATTAAGGGCACTTCTTTTGATTAAACTTGTATAATTATATGTTGAATTAAAGTCTCTACTAGAGAATAGATAATATCAATTAATATAATATCGAAAGCTAAAAGTATTATTTTACATAAATAAATGAATAGAAGATTATGATAGACCTTATAGGGGATCACTGAATTATTTAATTATTGAAATGAAACTAAGAACTTATATATAGTTGTAAATGAAAAATTTTGTCCTTTCTAATCTATTAAGTTTTTGGTTCTCATTCCAATGAAATTAAAACTCCATTAACTAGTGGGGTTACATTCTTCAGTAAATGTATAAGGAGAGGTTTATTATATTTCACCTTAGGAACCATAGATAAAATTTTTCCATGAACTAATAAATTTCACACTCTCGTTTAAAGTATAGAAGAGAGGATAAATATGTTATGAAATGAATTGTAGACTTTTATTATGCCTTTAAATAATGTTAACTATTTAGCCCTCTACAAAATTAGTTAATATTGAGAAACTCTATAGATGTTAACTCATATAGGTGCAGTAGTGTGGATATTCCATCTACTCCATTTCAAACAACTCGGTGCAGTTATCCGCATATTTATTGGTAGGCAAGATGATACAGAAGTGCCACAGAGAGAAGGTGGAAGTGCCACGGAGAGAAGGTTCTCACGCCGATCATTTCTTTGGCTACGTAGTGCACCAAAGGAGTCCAGTATAACTCGGCTCACTATGTGTGCAAATATTTTTTGGAGAACTATAGGGAGGCCCAAGATGAGGGCAAGTCATTTCATTATGCTTGGTTGCTATTGTTGATAGCATTAGTAGCATGGAGGATGTAGGAGGATAGATAGTTTCCTCCCCAATAATCAAACCTTCGGAAGGAAACCAAGTTCGCTTTGCTCTAGGAAATGAAGGACCATATATGAGTCACAAAAACCAAGATATTCTAGGTCCTCATGGAGATGGATCTAGGTACAGTGATGAGCCATTTGTTGGAAATAATACTAAGAGGGGCAGTGAATCAGTATTATTAGATAAATAATTTAATTTTCAAAATAGATTTGTATATGCTACTTTAGCTAAGTAAACTACTATGTATACACAACTATAATGAAGGAAACACAGAGATATTTTTATTTACCCAATTTATCATGCATTTAACTTTAACTAGTATATCACGAATTCATTAGAGAGTGAAGTAAAAGTAGAATAAAGAAACACACATGAAGACCAAGATATAATGTGGAAACCCAATGTGGGTGAAAACCACCTGCTCCTGTCATCTCTGTCTTCTTTTAATAATAAGAAAAATCTGTTTACAATTTTTGTACTTGTGGAGACTTATACCATTACGCAAGCTTCTACCCACAAACAAAAAACCACAGATAAACTTTATATTAAAACAAACCATTGATGGCTTACTGACTGGGTGGACGAGGTTGACTTCCCGCATGTGATGAAGTGGTTCGATTGCAACCTTGTCACAAGTTTCCACCTTACAAGTCAATATCCATGGTTGTGGTCTGCGATGTGAACAAGTATAACTTTGATATAGTTATCCACGTGATGGTTCAACTATGCTAATTGTCGGTGATGTTAGTGTCGACATCGTCATACCTCCATTAGTGATCAAATTTCTCTTTTACACGCATATTAGGTGTCTCATTTGATGAGCTCCATTCCATTAGGTCATGGATCAACTCATGGTAGGGTTCAATTCAGATTTCTTTCCTCATGACATATATCTTGGTGACCTGTGTTCATACCTTTCAGGTCATTTACTCTCATCCTGTTTCATTTTATTTAAAAAAGTCATTTTTAGGGTTTTAGTCTCACTAGCTCTAGGGTATGTCATTTTGGTCATCAAAAATTAAAAAAAAAAGGTGAGCAGGCACATCAAGAGGATTAATAAGTTCATCAGAATAATTAATTTACTTTTGATATGCCCAATAAATATTTTTTTACCTCAAAACTCTGTTTTGAGGTGAAAATAGAGTTTTCCATTTTATGTACAAATTTCATGTAATTTAAGTGTTTCTATATGTAATAAGTTTAGCAGCTACTCTTGGTCACCTTGCCAACTCTAGCCACTACAAAAGTAAAAACACCAAATGCATCAGTCCATCAGCTGTTCAAGAAAAAGTCAATTTTCAAATGAAAAATAGAGTTTTTGAAGAAAAAGTGACTAAGACTTTATAAACTGGGTTTGAAATGAGGAAAAATTAATGTGCATCCATTTATAAATTGAATTCATGCTAGCCATTCATTTCATTGTGCAAAACATCAAGTGAAGAGCCAAAATCACGATTTGGAGGAAAATCAACCAAAGGAAGAAGAAAACCCTATTTTTGCAGTGAATTTTCCTGGGGCTATGCATCAGAGGGTTGGCGCTGCGCATCATACTAGCTCTGTGCATCAAATGGTTTCTGCCAGTGTAAAAATACAAAGGCACTGCGCATCGGGTAGGCTAACGCATTCAGCCCAGTGCACTGGCCATGAAGGTTCCAAAACCACTCAAATTCATCCTAACTCTCCCAAATGCTGCATTTCACTCCTACAAGTAATTTTTCATCAATCCTGAGCTGAGGTTAACCTTCTTCATGTTTTCTTCATGAGTTTTGCTTCTTAAAAATCATACCCTAGCTTGCCTTCATACATTTTCATCTCATTGCAAAATTTTCAATGCATTAAAAAACTGGCATCCTTTTCCCCTTTTCCACACTACATTGCCCTAAATCTACCCATTAATTCCTTTTTCCCTTTCCTTATTACCCTATGAAACTAATTCCCTTCATCAAACCCTAAGTCCCTCATAAGCCAAAACCCTAATTTCCTAAATTTGTCCCTTTATTCCCTTACTCTACTTCACATTTGCAAAATCTCTTCATACTCATCCTCTTTGTTCACCCATTGTCATTGTTCACCATACCCTCACCACATCACATCCCTAAGACAAGAATCATTGAAATAAGTAGTGAATCAAGTTTTGAAGAAGAAGCACTTAGTGATAGCTCAAGGGAAATAAATGTGTAGTCCAGGAAAGCTCACAAGGGTGGAAAAATCATTAGGGAGGAACCTATTAGCATGAGGTAATTCCTTGCTTGCCCTATAGCCACCACATGCTTCAAATATCGATCCTGTTTTGAGTTTTGTGAGATGGTTGAGAGGGTCAAATATCACCATGAGTTAGCAAGGCAGTTTGTCATAAACATGGAAAATAATGTGGTGCATCTTTCTGGGGTCAATTTCACTCTTTCACGAGCTATCATTGCTGAAGCTACAAGAATGCTAGATGTAGGGGAAAAGTGCAACAAAAGGCAAAGTTTTAGTAAGTAGCATTATGAACCTTATATCAAGGCCAAATATCATGGTAAACTTAGCAAGGTGTTTCCTTTCAAATTCTTGGAGGACCGGTATGTTCCACTCATGAAACTTATCATCAAATACTTCACATGTGAGGGTAGGTTCTGCAGACTTTATACCTACCATATCAGCTTACTTATGCACTTCACCAAGGTCAGAATGATGAGTATTCTTTATTTCATATGTAAAAACATAGAGAGGATGATAGTGATTGCAAAAAGAAAACCATATCCACAGCAGCTCAATAGTATTTATCATTTTTCTATCATCAAAATTGTTGTTTTGCATCAGCTCACTGAGTTGCGAGTTTCATGGGAAACTTTCATTGCTCATGAATGCTTCAAGGGGCCTCAAATATTTGTAGATCCTCAAGAGGAAGGTGAACCTTCTGGACTACAAAAAGAGCTTGAAAGAAAAACAGAAGAGGCTCATGTTCTTGTGTTTGTTACTGATGAAAGAGGCACTAGGATGTTTTTTGTAGCTACCAAACGAGTACTATCTCCACCAAGGGTGGAAGGGGTCTCGTTTCCTTCACCAGACCATAGGAAAATGCTATCTTCATAGGTGGTGAAAGCGGCTTTTCCCTCTTCTCCAGCTAAACACGTGCAGGGCAGAGACAAAGGAAAGCAACATATGCATGAAGAGGGCCCTACTGAAGGGCAAGACAGGGATTTTGTGTTGATTGAGGAGGATGACACTCATTTGGACTCTCAAAGCTCAAGCCTCAAGGATATGATTATCAAAAAGAAGGAGGCTGAAATACAAGCCTTATTACTTGACCTTGAGAGGGAAAAATAGATCATCAACAACCTTGAGCACAAAAACAAGCAACTGGATGATAAGCAAGCTATTATGGAGCTACAAACAATTAGAGAAAATAGGCAAGAGGCAAAGAGAAGAAAAATCAAAATGACATCCCTTAGCAAGAAATTGAGGCTAACCAAGAGTCATGGTTGGAAACAGTGAACATTGACCTTAAGGAGATGCTTGAGAAAGCTGACAAGGAAACTAAAATGCTGCACCATATGGCTTATCATTACTTAGCTCGGAATAAAATTTGCAAGACAAGCATAAAGAGGCTAAAAGCTAAGTTAAAGAGAAGCTTGAGGGCCAAGAAGGAACAAGATAAACTTAGAATATTGGCTAAAGCTTCATTAGCTCAGAAAATCAGGTAGCAAGCTTGTCACTTGCCAAATTTGGAGAAATTTTGGGAAATTTTTGTCATTTCACAATTTTGTAATTAAAAACACACGAATTTTCAATTGATGTGCAGCACCAGCAGCGCTGTACATTGAGTTGGCTGAGTATTTTGCAAAATGGCTTGCATTTTTGGATTCCTCATGGAAAAGAAATAAAACCCAGAAAGTTTCATAAAATTTGGAGGAGATCTGGGTCACATAAAGCGCAAAAAACACCTAAAAAATGTCGTGTGTGCCACTTTTGGATGCAAAGGAACTAGTCTTGGGAGAAATGATTTTTGGAGGGGAAAATCAACTCCAAATCAAAAAATTCAAAGTGTTCCAAAAACTAGACAGGTACAGCTTTACAAAAAGCTATCTTGGGGCTGATTTGGTGAAGTGGAAGGCCTCCAAAATCACCCTTGAAGTAGCACTACGCATCAGGCTCACGACGCTGCGCATTAGGCAAATGTTTGCCAATTTTTCCTAAAAACTCAAAATTTTGCCCAGTTTGACTATCAGTCGACTTTTTATTTTCTCGTTGGTAAATTAATGATGTAATATGATGTAAATATGATGAAAAATGACATGAGGGGGTAGATAGATCAGTTAGAGGGTGTTTGAGGTTGAATGAATCAGTTTCCATACTTTTAGAGGCAAAATGTTCCACTGCCTATTTTCTATTTCCTATTTTAGATGTTGTTTAAACAACTCCTTGACTCACGGATTTGACCCCTGATGGCTAGCATAGGTGGTTTGATGCCTATATCATGTACTTTCTTAGTCATTTGTAAAGGTTGGACTCTTGTGGATGCTTTGAGCTTCATTGTAAATCACTTTTGCACTTTGGCAAGGAAATGAACCAAGGTTTTGTAGCATTTTGTGGGATTCTTGTGGTAATGTGTCGTGGCATTTTTTCTTCATATGTTATTTAGTTTCTCTTATGTGTATATGTGCCAGCATCTACATTTTTCTTCATAACTAAATGAATCAAGATAAATAACTATAATCCATCGATATTCAATGATCTACCTTGAGGATACATTTAGTTTTTAATGTTTTCTACTATTTGAAGAGGACTCATGAACTTTGCATGCCATCTCCAACTCGTCACTAGTCTTAGACTTAACATCACACCCAATTCAAAGTGCCAAAACACCTGCCTATCTCACCCCACAGAACCCCCTGCAAATCTAAGTTGATTTCCTTGACCCAAGGTTACCTTCTTCATTTGATCGAGCAACCAACCATCAAAATCAAACAAAATCTTCTAACCTAATATACCTAGCCTAAACTCAACAGTTATTATTACTCATCTCAAGCCCTAATTACAATATTCTCACTAAGATTGACAACGAGTGAGCCCTCTCCTGACCTGGTAGGGCTAGCTACCAGGTTAAGCATGGTTTGATGTTACCCTAGACCTACCTTCCTTGAGCCTGAGGTAGATTTAGGCACTAATAGGTGAGATACTACATTTACCCTCTACTTTATTCACATGCCTATCTCGAGGTAGTTGCAATTAAATGTAACATGTAACCCTGAAAGTTATCCTCTATTCACATGCCAAAACACATTTGCAGTCACACTCTGGTTAAGTCTAAGCCCGATAATTTATTCCCTCTTCTCACATGCCAACCACAGTCTAGGCCTTCAAGCGCTAACGTCAAGCGCTAACCTCGATGACTTACACACTGATCACATTACCACAGTCTTCGACATGATATTCCCCATGGTTATGACTGTTATAATATTTTTGTAATGTTTTACAATGATTTCAATATAATCCAAATAGCCCGAGAGGGTTTTAGGACTTAGGGTAATGGTGTTTGATTTGTATTGTAACGTGTTTTACAATAGATTTATGGTATTTAATGTATGGTTAGGGTTTAACACTTAGGGTTAATTCCTTATACAATTCATTTGATTTGTAATGTTTGATCTAGATATAGGTTAAGGTTTATCATAATTTCAAATATTAGTTTTTAAATCATTTTGTGCTAAAAAAACCCATTTACACCAAATTGTCACAAAGTGACATTTGCGACAAATTTCATGTGATGATGACAACCAAACTCTGAAAGGCGGAGCCGATGACAACCAACATTTCGAAAACCAAATCATGCAAAGGTGGACAACAACCCCATGTCGACAGCCAAATTCTGGTGGAACTGATGACAACCAACATGTCCACAACCAAAATCCAAACCATATCACCATCAAAACCATTGACATCACCTGAAGAACCTGAAACATAAACAACTCTGTCGAAACTGAAGGACACCAGACTAAATGCTGACGATGAAACTGAACTTTTGTAACTAACTTGAATTAGTCCTCTCCACTTGAAAGCTTTTCGACCACAAAAGTTTGACTTAAACAAATAGTCGATCAGGGTAGAGCTCCCTCACTTTCCACCATGTCCTAATGATGTACCAATACATTTGATCAATCACCTACAAGTAATGATCTTGATGATGCTTACCATGGAACATTTTGAATCGTTGACGTGTCCCATCCATCTAAAGTATGAACAACTTGCAATGATAGTAAAACACCCTATTATGAACATGGTAATCAATTTCTTTCCATGAAATATCATGAGTTAGTGATTCATAATCATCCTTGAAGACAGTCTCTACAGGATATTTTTCAATACCATGGACAAGTATTAACAATCTATATTGCAGAATGATAGAGACAATTAAAGAAATTTTTGTCATCAAACCAGCTACATGAATTGGCATACTTTCCTTCTTCCTGATTACTAAGTGAACTTGCTGCATTAGACCCATCAAACTATAATATGGAAACTCCTATAACTTAGTTTGATTTGTAAAGTATTGAAACGACTGTTGATTTGTTTGAGTCATCGTTTCTTGATTTATTAAATGATGCTTCCATTGTTTATCACTTTCCCCTGATGCATAAGTTTCCCTTAGCTGTTGTGGATATTTTGATAATGCTTTAGAAAAGGCCGTGATATGGAAACAAATGAGCTTCCTCTGCACCTGAAAAGAGGCTTCCAAACTATTTGAAACATGAAATAGTGACACAATATAAGATAAATTGAACACTGAATTTCCCCAATACTGACCTGCATCCCTGTAACTATTAACTTCCAAACTTGGATTGAATTGATTCATTTCGACATTAGGAAAATGAGTTTTAGGCATCAATTGTAATTCATGTTGTATTCCGTGCTTATGAGTAAGATGTTTAGTTTCTTTAAATAGAACTGGAAAAGTTTCTACCTCTTTGACCAAACTATCTTTAAGTTGAGTCTCATAACTTTAAAAAGAACCATGTTGATTTTTATGTTGTTCCTTTACACACATGATTACAAATCTCTTATTTGAAATTATTAATCACTTCATCTTATTAGCATTAACCAAATTCAAGTGATTTGTGTCTTCATGTGCTTTTACAATAAATTTACTTCCATCTTTCTTAGCTCATATTTATGTTCTCTCCTATAAAATACTGCATTGCGATCGTAAAGATAAGCACTTCCTAAGACAACTCCACACATGTCTACTCGAACCACATCTAATTCCACTTCATCAATGTATTTAGTTGTAATGGAAAATCTCAATCAACACTATTTTGTGACTTTTATGTAAGTTGATTTCTTTAGCCATCCTAATGTGTAAGGTCTTGGAAGATTTTGTGTTTCCAAACCCAAATTCTTAGCTAAATATTCATATATTAGATTGACCTATGATCCGTTGTCAAACATTGTATCTATCTTTGTGTGCTTAGAAGTTATCCTTATGTTAAATAATTCAATTATTTTATCCCCATTAGAAGGGTTTTTGTTTGATGAAAACGAAATAGTATTCGAACTTGAACAAGTGTCAAAAGTTTTACCTATCGTAACCATGGTAGTTATCCTCCTTTCATCACCTAAATCTGAACCTAGATCTTTCTTGATTGCTACTATTGCCTTATTTTCATCATTCTCCTTAAGGAACATTTTGGTCTTAAATTCTAGATGAAGTTTCCAACACTTAGATTCCTCATGACTGATTCTCTCGCAATGAGAACAAATAGGTCTTTCATTATGTGCTATGACTGATTTCTTTCTCTTCGAATTGTTCTTCCCTTTACTTTCATTGGAGTCTTTGATTTCCAACTCTTTGGATGACTGTGGTGAAACTATTCATCACTCATTTTAGCTTCTCGATTTTCACCTACATGAGATCCTATCATGGTCAAGTTATGAATGACTCTTCGCTTTCCAATATTTGGATCACTCTGCTCAAAAATTTCTTTTCCATGTTGGGAATTCAACCTAGTTAACATTCACTAAAAACTTCTACAAACACAACCTACCTTGATACCAAATTATATGATCTAAAATGATCATATGTTGAAACTGAAGTAGAATTGAATGTTAACTTAAAGTGTTGAAACCGTGAGAACTTATTTAGAAGAAAGACTTTACGATAGCTGATAAAACATAAGTAAGATCTAAAATAGAGGTGAAAAAAAAAATACACAACGATACGAGACAACAATATTGAATATGGAGTTCTTCCCTAATGGACTATGTCTCCGGGTCTGCTTTCAAGATGGATGACCGCTTTATTAAGATTGAAACCGAAGAGGTCGGTTACAAAGAAATTTTACCAATTTGGATGTGCGCAGAGGTACTTCTGATCACTGTCCTCAGAAAGCTCTCTGAACTAGCCTTCCAATGCCTGCCTCAGTTTCCAATTCCTACTCTCGATGCCCCTTTTACATTGAAAACAAAATCGACTATATCTTGTAGAATCTACACTCTAAAACTCAAAATCATCAATATCTTCCTCATGAACAAAAATGTGCAATTAAAGGTTTGCAGATACATTTGAGGGATTCTAAGCCAATATTGGCATGAATGCAGCATGATGGTCTCATTCGAATCACCCTTAGATATTTCTATATTTTTATGAAATTTCTTGGTCTCATGTCTATGTAAGCTATATGTAGTTCTACTATGTGGTATAAACAATCTCTTTTTATTTCTTGCCATACATATTTGGAATTACAGTAGGTATCCAATTATTGTCTTCCTAATGGAGAAATGCCACTATACCTTCAGGCTCACCTCTTCTTATCCTTACTTTGTTTAAGTTTAATAACCCTAAACCTTCCATACTAGCCCTAGACCATGCTAAACTCTTACTACTTCTAAGAAAATTCTTCGTCCAAGGGAACTATCTCTTACACTTCTAAACTATGAGTTACTTCATCTACTCCTTAAGAGTACTTTTACACCTTAAGTAGGAACTAAATTTGTGAAGGGTGAGCAATTTGTTTTCCTTTTATACTCACCTAACACTATGCTAATGCTACTAATCCTTTATTTAATGATGTAGCCAAGATTAGTTTTCCACTCTATTCACATTATTTAAATGGAAAAAAAAATGTCTATTTATTTGAAAAGAACCCATTTAATAAATTACAAACCATGTTCTCTTATGCATACTCTCCTTAATTACTTATTAATAAAAAAATATCATTATTTCCTTTATCCTTAATTAAACAAGTAACTAGAACCATTTACATTCCTTCCTAGGTCCAACTAAGGGAAACAATCAATTTTGTTAATGGAGCATGAGTTGAAGTATCATTAAATTTCCATATGGGGACTCAAACATTAAAATCCTTCTTCTCAATGCTCCCTCTTAAATGAAATAATCCATATCCATAGCATGGAGACTACTCTAGATGGTGGTATTTAGAGTCCTTGTTCTCACTTCCCTACAATTTATGTGGATCTTTCACCTCAAAAAGTAGGGAAATGAGATCATATGGAACATTTATGGAAACTTAGTATATAATATATATAATTATATATATATATATATATTATATATTATTCCTCGCCAATTAGTTAAGCCTAACCCCGAGTTCATCCACCATAATTGACCCATGACCTTTTAATCATGGAGGCTATTTAGCAATGAGAGCTAGAGAGATTACCCTAACCCATAACATAGTAAGGTTGAGTTAAAATTATTTTATATTTATGACTATTTAATTACAATTAATTTTAATTAGTAGTGATTAAGGGCAACCTTTTGGAAAGTTTTCTTGCTTATTCATATAATTTGTCTAGATCAGCTACTTTGATAGGTGAACTTTTCACATTTGAAGTTCCTTTAGGGTTTATGGGGATGATGAATACATATATGAAGTCAAAAATTAGTTTAGACAACATAAATCAAGATGTTGCCACAATTTCTTTTGGATGATTCTTACTAGAAAATTAGTCTTAAACTCAAAAAAAATGCACTTAAAGGCTATTCATAATTTTATTAATAAAAATAAAAAATAATTTGCATTTATAAATAGCAACACTAATTATAATTTGCTATATCTTATTAATAAAAATATTAAGTATTCTTCCATTATAAATAATAAAATATAATTTGTAAATCTTTGGGTCCAATCATTTTTATTTTCCCTTACTTTTTTTTTTCAAAAAGTATTTCACCTCTTCAAATATGTGGGTAGAATTTGATAAGAATAAAAACATTTTTCTATGATATATTTCACATTGTCAAAATAAAATAAAAATTAAATCAATCATAATTTTATTTTAAATTATTATTATTCTTAACCACGAGGCTTCACCAACACTTTATCATGTATATCCTTAATTTTTGAATAAGCTTTGTTATAATGTCATGGGCCAACTCCATGTCTTAGTAATAACAAACACATATCTCATCATAGATTTCACATTGTCAAAAATAAAATAAAAAAGAATAAAAATTAACTAAATCATAACTATATTTTATATTATTATTATTCTTAACCATGACGATTGACCAACACTTTGCAATGTAATATTTAATTTGACCATAGGCTTTGTTATAATATCATGGGCCAAAGCCATGACTTGTTAATGTCACATGCTCTAAATACCATAACTCTTTTGTTCACATGACATTTGTTAAACAAATCTATTTAATTAAAAACATACAAAATGCATAGTTCCAATCTTTTATCTAGAAGCTCATTTTACTATAAAATGCATAAATTGTAAACAACTTTTATTACAATAGCATAGACTACTATCATGACTTAGTAATACTACATACCCAATAAACCATAACTAATGTTAAAATAGAATAATTACATTTAAAATAATAATCAT
>APFE031381338.1:0-25170 GCA_000404065.3 Pinus taeda
AAAGATAGAAACATCAAGTTTCTATGTAAGATTCAGTTTCATATAAGAAACTGCTAAAGCGATAAAAATAGCAACAGCTAGAAGAATGAGCATTAAACTAAATTAGAATTATTCTAATAATATATATCATAAACATGATTCAAATTGAAATTCAATAACGAAATACATTGATTCATACATCATACACTATGTTGCACAGGTTCGCGAACTTGGAGGTGGGGTTCTCGAACCCATCTCAGGTTTGTCCCCATGTACCAAATTCGGGTGCAAGTGCTTCTAAGAAGAACCCATAAGAACCGGGTTCTCTATTATTAAAAAAATTTGGGTTCTTTTGTCTTGACGGGTATGGAGAACCCTGATGATGGGTACTTGGAACCCCAAAATCAGGTTCTTTGGGGTTCATTTTAGTTTTTATTTTTAAAATTTTAATTAATTCAATGGGCTTCCCCTAATATTCCAGGTAGCTAGTTCTTCATCTCGCGAGAGGAATTGGAGTGCTTATGCCTTTATCCATTCAGTAAAGAGAAATAGGTTGGGCTCAAAGAAGGCAAAGAACTTAGTGTACATTCATAGCACACTTCGTCTCGTATCTTGAAAAGACCCTAGGTACAAGGAGGTTCCTTTCAAGAGATGGGACCAATACACGGATGATGCTATGTGTGTGGAGGATACAACCATATGGCCTTATTGAGCTACCTCCAGTGGTTTTGGATGAGCAGGAGCCTTAAGATGAGAGTGATTCCTACTTGGAGAGCATGCTAATTTAAGATTTGAGTGATGCTAATGACATGGATTGAGGAAGCCATTGTTCACTATTAGCTATTTTTATTTTAGTATGTTAAAATTTCCTAGTTCTTGTTTGGAGATGATTAAAGGAAAAAATTGAATTATATGAAGAATGGACATTATACTCATGATTCTTATAATATGAACTCCATTGCACTTGATTATCAAAACTACGGAAATTGTTGAGAAATCATTGAAAATTTCATTGTGAATGTTTGAATGTCAATGAGTGCAATGTTAAAATCTTAAAGTTTAAATTCATAGAATATTTAGTTTTCTTGTTAAAGTTGAAGATTATAATCATACATATTATAATAATATAAATTATAAGTTTATATATATTATATAAATAATAAGATATATATATAATACCCACCCGACGAAAACCACTGCACTAACCTGTTTCAAAAAATGATGTAATCGTACCCGTCCCCACAACCCACATTTCCTGGCAACATAGATCATACATGATTCAATGAATAGAAATAATACAATATTGTTTGCGTTTATTTAAAGTCATCATTCATCATTCTAGAATCTACATTGATTTAAATTCATTATTTATTATTTAGAATCTGATTAGTATTGAGCAAAGTGGTAGATACTAAAATATGATACTAAAATATGAAGACTGGAATAGTAAATTGAAATTACTCAAACTCAAGATAGTAAAGAGTGATGAGTCAAAGACTCAGTCTGAGGTCATCTATATATAGAGTCAGGGCTCAAAAGTTAAAATTGAAAATGAACAATGGACAATGAGCCAATATTATCATATCCGGACCGGTCATTGAACTGATCAACCCCAAAACCAAGAACCAAAACAAAACCGGACTAGAAAATTGGTTGAGCAAAAAATACATAAATATTCAAATTTGGAAAAAAATACATAAATATTCATGTGCATCCATATCATATCCAAATCATTTGGAGAACACACAACAAAGGCAGATTTGCAGTGATGGCAAAGGCAGAGTGATAGCATGGAGGACACCAACAACTGGGTTTTAGCAGGAAATTGAGAGAATTTCCGGAGAAATTCTTCACGAAGATTTACGGAGATTCCAGTTGTTCCAAGAGAAGGAAGGAGGCCGAATTTTTTTCCAGAGACACCACATTAGCTAGTGTGAGTTGTAAGGCAGTAGTTCGATTTCTAGTTGTTGGAGGAAGTGCGAGTTGTTCTAGTGAGTTGCTAGAGGCAAAGGTAATTACCAGAATGAATTTCGGAAGGCAGTGCGAGTTCTAGGAGAGGCTGTGCATATTTCCAATTTTGCCAGTGCGTGTCGCTGGAAGGAGGTGCAAACTACACAGAGGAGAGCCGAGTTTGTTGCAGAGGTTTGATTTGGCCAGTATAAGTGGAGTAAAAATATTGCCAGAGCTTTTCCATTGAGAGGTAAGCAGTCTATGTATTTCTCAATTGCTGAAGATTATTATTAATAATATAAACCCTCATCTGCAGAACCTGTTTTCCCCACACTGGGGTTTTTCTAGGGACATTTGTCCAAAAATATCGGTGTTCATTATATGTGTGTGTGCAATATTTCCTCAGTTCTTGTGGTTTATTTAATTTTCGTCAAGTTGTAGAACCTGTTTTCCCCACACTGGGGTTTTTCCAGGGACATTTGTCCAAAAATATTGGTGTTCATTATATGTGTGTGTGCAATATTTTCTCAGTTCTTGTGGTTTATTTAATTTTCGTGAAGTTGTAGTAGTGTTTTATTTAATATTTGCCGAAAATAAATTGCATAAGACAAATAATCAATTTGATAGGAGAATAATAACTAGTTAACTACAAGTCTGCAATAGTATTAAAATTTCACATGGTATCATAGCACATCTTGTTGAAGAAAATGTAACTAGATTCAGTCTTCATAATGACATGATCTTTGTAAATGATGAAATGAAAGAAATAAAATTATTTTTGTATGCCTTGTGGCATGGTTTTCATGAGCAAGAGGTTTGTTTGTTAGTGGCTCACGTTGAGAGCCTTAGAATTTATTATTGAGTCAAAGGAGTCAATGTCATGTATGGAGAGCTCTTCTTGAGCCTATGTTAAATGTATACAAGTCTATGGAAATGTCTAACATCCCTTCAAAGACAAGCACAATCCCTCTTGAAGAAGTCGACCAACAAATTAAATTAAAAGAAGTCATATCGGCTCATATAAGGAGACACATCAGTTCACTTGGTCAAGTCGTCTTATTATGGAGACGAAACTACTATAAATACCCAACTAGGGTCTGCACAAAAATATAGTCACAACAACTCAGATTCTTTGTAATTTTCAAATGGTACAGGTCTGAGATTCTTCGCATTACAGTGAGGTTCAGTGTTTCATATGGAGGAGCATCTTTGTGTTTTTTTGATGGTTATCATAGAAGATGATGTCTCGGCCTCCTCTCAGTGAACATTGTCTCAGCATACTAAAACGTAGTCACAGTCTCGTGTGTAATGAAGAGTAGTACACCCTCGGCATGCTCTCTAGACACAGTCACAGTCTCGGATGATGAAGATCTCGGTGATCTCACTGTAAACACTCTCTGTCTCGGCCTACATTCTAGATGAAGTCATGATCTTGGCATAGATGTTATCATGGTGTCCGTAGAGATACAGTCATGACCTTGATGGAGAAGATCATTATCTCGGTGGATCTAAGTGCAACTCTCATAGACATATATATCTCAGATCTTGTTGTTATGGTGAATATGTCGGTGCGGGTGCAACAATAATGATCTCGGTGGTGCAGTAATAATGATCTCGGTGTTGCAGCAGTGACGACTTCAGTAGTAGTGATGATGATGATCTCATCAGTGACAAAGAAGAGGATTGGTGTCTTGGTCTTGGAGTGGCCTAATAGGTCAAGGGTCATGGTCTTGGTATTCGCCAATTTGAATCTCTGTAAGAAGAATTTGTGCGGGTTTTCCTCTCAAAGAGTGAGAGGTTTTGGCCCTGGCTCATAGACTACATGCTGTGTTTCTTGTCCACTTTTGTTCATGCATTGGTTACTGTTTGACAAAAAATAATGTTAGTAATCTAAACAAGAAGAAGAACCTAATCTAAAGAAGTTAAAAATGCATTAACAAATAATTACTAATGAAGAAGAGGAAAGCCGAGGGTTTAAAACCCAGTTCAAGTTCTTCAGTTTATTTGGGTTTTGCTATATTTCTAAGGGTTTATAAAATGGTCTAGAGATTAGGACGGATTTGATGGAGCCTCAAATTTCGTTGTTTGGAAAGCCAAAATTTCCTTACTGTTGGAAGAAAATGGTCTCTAAGAGTATGCGACCAATGTGCTAGCTGTTCCAAAGGATCCAACACAACTTTCAACATACTAGAAGGAAGATGCCAAAACACAGAGGATAAACCTTGATGGAGTCAAGGACCATATAGTTCTGCATATTGCTTAGTTGGATAGAGCAAAGAAAATGTGGGATGCTATTTTGAGATTGTTTCAGGATGCTACCACTAACAGGGAGCTACTTCTTAGAGAAAAGTTGAGGAATACCAAAATGCAGAAGCAAGAAGATGTTACCAGTTACCTCACCAGATTTAGGTTCGTAAAGGACGAGTTAGTTGTAGTGGGAGATAAACTAGATGATGATGAGATGGTGCATATAGCCTTGAATGGCTTTACGAAGCTGTGGAAGTGATCAATGGACAAGATACATTACCGGTTTGGGATCAATTATCGAGTGATTTCACCGAGGAGGAACTGAGGCTTAGTCTTGTCAGTGGCAAAATAGTAGGACTCAGAGGAGTGAGGAGCGGTAGGAGAATGTGGCCCTAGTAGGGAAAGGAAAAGAAAAGAAGGGGTCTAGCAAGGGATCGAACCCAAAAAGTGAGAAGAAAAAGAAGGACCTTTCATAGGTTAAATGCTATGGATGTCCTGAGTTCGGTCACTATGTTAGCAATTGCCCACAGAGGAAGAAGATTGAGAAGAAGGGCAAGAAGTAGACAATAAATTCAGCGAGTGCAGATGAAATCTCTAGCAGGATGGATCAGGAATTCACATTGATTGCTTGCCTATCTAGCTCGACCTCACAAGGAGTTTGGTATATAGATAGTGGGGTGTCATTCCACCTGACATGAGTTAGAAAGTACTTCTCCAGCTATAAGGAGGAGGACACCAGATTTCAGATCCAAATGGGGAAGAAGTCCAAGTGCAACCCAGTTGCAAGAGGGATTGTTTTGTTTTAGAGGGATAATGGCAAGCCAATTCCGATTCATGACGTGTTGCATGTGCTAGGCTTCGGTATGAACTTGATTTCTGTATGCATCCTTCAGGATAAAGGGTATGATGTTCTCTTTACAGGGTCGCAAGTGTTGATGATGCACAAGGATTGGAAATCACCTATAACGATTGGAGTTAGGAGCGGTTAGTTGTAAAAGTTGCGGATAGACACTCCTTAGGCACTGGTTAGAAGCAACAATCCGAGGGATTAGGTGGAGCTATGGCATAGGAGGATTGGTGATATACATCATGGGGCACTTAGATTGCTTCGTGAGATGGTCACAAGTGTCCTGGAGGTGAGCACATAGTGTGACGATGTTTGCTAGGGATGTTTGTTGGGGAAGTTTGCAAAAGCAACTTTTCCAAGGGGTGACACTTCGAAGGGTGTTCTTGACTTAGTGCATTAAGATACATGTGGGCCGATGTTGACAAAATATCTTAGGGGATACAATTACTTGATGACTTTATCGATGATTTCTCCAGGAAGACATAGATATACTTCATGAAGACCAAGAATGAGGTCTTCAGTTGTTTTCAGGAGTTCAATGCTCTAGTGGAGAGTGCGACAGGCAGGAAGATCAAGGTTCTCCAGTCAGACAATGGCAATGAGTTCGCAAGAAAGGAGTTCCAGGAGTTCTGTACCAGGGCAAGAATCAAGAGAGAGTGGACGGTTCCTTACAACCCACAACAGAACAGGGTTGCTGAGGAAGAATCGTTCTATTTTGGAAGCGGCGAGAGCAATGTTGTATGACCAGGATTTGCCATGCTACTTATGGGTAGTGGCATGCAATACTACAATTTATTTACAGAACAGGGTCCCACATAAGGCATTAGGCAAGATGACACCAGAGGAGACATTCACAGGGAAGAGGCCAAATGTCATCCATTTCAAGATATTTGGCATCCTAGGATATTTTCACATTTCGGGTTATACATGTTCTAAATTAGATCAAATTGCAGAGAGAGGGAACTTCGTTGGGTCCAACAAGACCTCTAAGGCATATCGAATTTTCATTCCAGGGGCCAGACGGACTATAGTCAAGAGAGATGTCGATTTCTTAGAGGAGAAGGCATGTAGGAGGTCCATAGATTTGCCAACAACTGATGATCAGAGTGAGTAGTCAACAGAAGCTCCTAGAGTTGAGCAGTAGGATCACGAGTAACAGAGCACAAGTATTGTCATGGGTATGAGCACTAGCTCAAGTGCAAGTGACTTCGCAAAGTATGGAACAACAAATGCAGCAGATCAGGGAGATGCATCAGGAGGATATAGAGGTGGATATTCCTAACTCTACAGTTGGTAGGAGGAACCGTGAGGTTCAAAAGACGCTCAAGGATGCTCAAGAGTTTGTGGGGACTCCTAGGACAGATAGGAGAGAGCAAAGACAACCAGAGAGGTACTTTGGCTACATGGCATTGGTCAGTCAGTTAGTAGATAGTGAGCCTTCCAATTATCAGGATGACACACAACAACAAGTGTGGCAAATGGTTGAGGAGTATACCTTAATCATGTAGAACGATGCGTGGGAGGTTGTACCAAGACTGACGGATAGAGCAATGGTTGGATCACGTTGGATCTTCAAGATCAAGCACGATGCAAATGACAACATCGAAAAATAAAAGGCAAGGTTTGTGGGCAAGGGGTTCTCTCAAAAGGAGGTGATAGTCTATGAGGAGACATTTGCTCTTGTGGCTAGGTATACGTCTATCAGGGCCGTGATCTCATTAGCAACACAGATGGGATGGCAGATCCATCAGATGGATGTCAAGATGACGTTCCTTAATGGTGAGTTGGAAGAGGAAGTGTACATTGAACAACCAAAGGGCTTCGTAGCACACAACAGAGAGACCCATGTGTGCAGCTTGAAGAGAGCTTTGTATGGGATCATGTAGGCTCCCGTGGTGTTGTATGAGTGCATTGACAAGTACTTTGTTAAAATTTGGCAGCTCAGGGATGAATTTCTCCTAGAAGAAATCATATCTTTCACTTCTGTTTGAACCACCTATAATAAAATTTCAATTATGATAATTATAATATGACTTCCCAAAAATAGTAAGTCACATCTCAATTAGGAAGTGAATTTCCAAAAAGAGAATGTCATGTCTAAATGATCAAGGATGATCTTGAAATATGTAATCCACTTTTTTTTAAATCAATCACGATTATACAAGTCAAGAATCAATATCTTAGCCTTACCAGTATTATTATTATTATTATGATAATATTTCTTACTAGTAGTATTATTATTATGATAATAATACTAATAAAATAGTCTAAAGTCATTCACCTTTAATGGATTAATAAAATCGAATTCTCAATAGTCTCATGGAATAAGTCAATTAAATTGAAAATCTCTTGGAAAATTGAACCTTTCTCTTGGAATAAAATAGTAACTCCACACTTAAGAGAATGTAACTCTACCTCACTAATTTGATATATGGCAAAATTGTAACTCTTCATTAAATGCATTTATAACTCCCTCACTCAATTCGATTTGTAACTCTCACTAAATATTTTCTCATGTCTAAGTGTAACTCTCTCTCTCTCTCCCTAATTCGAATTGTAACTCCTCAAGACAAGTGTACCTCTCTCTCTATTCTTGGGATGAGTTATACTTCTCCTCAAGTAACTCATTCCTCATGGAATTTGATTCTCCTATTGTTGGCTCAAGGCATGAATTCATTTTTTAACTCTCCTTTCTCATCTATTTAAGCAAGAGCAAGTGAGAGTTGAGTGTAGCATGTTCATTGTGAAGATGGAGAGCAAGAGTTGAGTGTGTGCTAGAGAAGTGCGACAGCAAGTAAAGAGAAAGAGCAAGGGAAAAACTGGAGCAAGTGTGAAGGACAAGATCTGATCAAGAGGAGGAGATTTTCAAGCAAAGAGAAAGAGCAATTCAACTGCAAGTTGATTAGACATTGGTGACTTTATTCATTCTCATTCTCTCTCTCTCTTTGTACTTTGCTGAACAATTGAAAAAATCTAATAGAAGAAGAATCATTTGTGTTTTCCCTCTTGAGGGGTTTTTCCCTGGTCATTGGACCTAAATCTCAGTGTCGGATATTTGTGCTTGGTTGTCTTCATATGATCGTTAAGTTTATGTTCTATCTACAATTGTTTATCTGAAAACTTTTGAAGAAGAAATCTGCATTCTAAGTAATTGTAACAACAAAGTACATTCAACTTTCTGCAAAGTACATTTAGCTGTTTGCAAAGTACATTCACTTTTCTGCATAGAACTTTCAAGCTTCTGTAAAGATCTTTTTAAGTTTCTCATAGAACTTTTAGATTTTAACATGGTATTAGAGCCTTGGTGAAGACAAGTCCAAGGAAACTAGAGATCACTTGAAGAGACCCCACTTGTTGCCAAAGTTTTCTGATCAAGACGACTTCGTCCTACTTCAAGGTAGACGAGAAGTTGAATGATGCTTCAAACTTTGGTCCCTGGAAAACGAGGCTAAGTATCACACTTGAAGAACACGAAGTTTTGGAGTATGTTGAAAAAACAATAACTAATCGACTAGAGAATGCAAGCGCTGCTGTCAAATCCAAATATAAAAAGGGTGAAATCAAAGCTAGAAAAATTATCTTTGATTCTCTTTATGATCATCTCATTACTTATGTTTTTAGTTTGAAGAAAGCTAAAAAAATGTTTGACAAACTAATTGACATGTTTGCAATTAGTAACTTAAACCAGATTATTGCCTTGATGTTAAATCTGACAACTAGGGCCAAACTCCACATGGGTCATCTTATTTATGACCACTGATATTTTTCTTGGATTCGTCTCTCTGAGAAGTGTAGGATTGATCTAAAGATCATCCGATTCCGACATGTAAAAATGAAGATATGAATTTACTTATATTATGGACAATTTGTCAAGGTCGACCAGCAAGCAAAACAGGAATTTTAACCCCCAGCTCATCCTCAACGTTGCATATAAAAGGATGAGACCTCAAGTCATTCTTTCATCATCTCATCTCATCACATCTCTCTCTCCTCACTTGATTGGGTATGCAAATCTGGCAACTTTCTCTCACACGTGCGAAGGAAGGAGGGTGTTTTCTGCGGATTTGAGTGATGAAATTCCGTTTGGGCAAGCTGCAATTCTAGGCACGAATTCCAAGGCTGTCCTAGGGTTGGCCGCAGGGTTGACTTCTGTTGACCAGATTTGATTGGACATTTTCGCACTGTTTGGGTTTGCTGTTGGAGGCCGAAGTTGACTGGGTTTGACCAAGCTGCTTAGAGGAAGAATTCAACCCTGTTTGACCAGTGTTGACTTTTCTGGTTAGGGCTTTTCAGCTGCTGTCATAAATTATCAGATTTGTAAATTTGTACTATCTCTCTCTGCTGAACTATTGAAGAATATAAGAAGAATTGATCAACGGTTTCCCCACATTAGGGTTTGTCCCTGGCTGGTGCCACATCTTGTGTCCTCTTGTCTTGGCTTGTCTTCTACTGTTTATGTTTATGTTCTATCTGCATTTGACTATCATGCTAGTGTGATTGCTAAATTGGATATTGATATTGGGCTAATAAAGAAATTGAAGTAAATTGCTCCTAAGCATAGAACATACCAAAAGTTAACACTTGAAGAATCTGCTGAAGGACATCAAGATGAACAAAGGAGAGATAGTTCAATTATACTTCCTGAGAATGACCAAAATCAGGAATCAACTGTCAAGAGTTGGTTAAGTTGTACCCAAGAAAGAAATGGCGTTGATTGCGCTTGGAGGCCTTTCTCCTGTTTGGGAGACTTTGATCACAACCATCGGCAATATCAACACTATTTCCACATTTAATGAGGTCCTAGGAAAGTGTATTCAAAAGGAGGCCATAATGATCTCCAGAGGGAGAATTTCACATCATGATGAAGGAGAACCTATTGCATTTTCAGCCTATGACAAGAGAAAGAATGGTAACAAAGGCTCTCATCATTTTTCAAAGAAATCTGCTTTCAAATCAAATGATTCCTTTAAAGGGAATCTAGACATGTCAAAAAGTTTCATGCTTTAACTGTCAAAAGCATGGTCACTTTGCTCATGACTGTAGAGAAAGAAGAAGAGCACCTAGATTCAACAACAAATCTAATTATAGAAAAGACACTTCTGAAAATCAAAGAAAAGACCATCCTAAGAAAACAAGAAATCCAAGGTATAAAAATAATGCAGTAGAAACTCAATCAAAATATTTTTTTGTTTCCGCTCTTTCCAATTATTCTTTCGCGGATTCATTTGATAGCTGGCTAGTTAATAGTGGTGCTTCCAAACTTTTTACTGGTTATAAATAAGCACTCTCTAATCTAGTTGAGAGGGAGACTAATTTAAATGTCATCCTTGGATAGAATTCTACTCACCAAGTTAAAGGTTATGGTTCAGTTTCATTTCGGTTAGATGATGACAAATCTATTTTTTTGCAAGAAATTTTGTATGTACCTGGTTTGAAAAAGAATCTTGTATCCATATCTGCTCTAGAAGATAAATGAATGAAAGTTGTTTTTATTAATGGAAAAGTTTTAACCTAGCCTTTGAATTCAAGTATGAGGGAAGCCTTCACCCTTGGATCAAGATGTGAAGGGATATACAAAGTCAATGATAATCCCATTCATGCACTAGTCCATGATACCGATCTTTAGTGTGAGTTATGGCACAAAAGATTCGCTCACCTACACTACAAAGCCTTACCTCATGTAAGGAAGATGGTTTCTGTAATGTTTGTGATTAAATTGGATCATGAAGGAGTTTGCCCAAGATGTGCAAGTGGAAAGCATGTAAAGGGACCATTCCCTTCAAGCAAAACAAAAACTAGTCAGGTATTTCAACACATACATTTTGATTTATGTGGACCAATGCTTATTACTTCTCTTGGTGGCTACGTGTATTTCATGATGTTTGTTGATGATTTTTGTCGTAAGTCATGGATATTCTTTTTGAAAAAGAAAGGGGAAGCATTTGACATGTTCAGAGATTTTAAGGATTTGATTGAAAATCAAACTAGAAAGTTGATTAAAACTTTCAGATCTGGTAATGGGGGAGAGTTCACCTCCAATGATTTTAATGATCTTTGCAGAGATGCCGGAATAAAGAAAGAAACCACTGTGCTGTACAATCCACAACAAAATGGTGTGGCTAAGAGGAAGAACAAAACCATTATGGAAGTGGTCAGAGCCATGCTGCATGATCAAAAGCTACCAAAGTTTACGCGGGGAGAAGCTACAAATACTGTTGTTTATATGCAAAACGGAACTCCTCATCAATCCTTAGACAATAAGACTTCTGAAGAAGTCTTCACTGTTGAAGGGCCTGAGGTGAGTCATTTGAGAATCTTTGGCTGTCCTATGTACTTCCATGTGCCAAAAGAGAAAAAGAACTAACTAGAAAGCTTCATGTAAGAAAGGTGTGTTTGTTGGTTGAAGGGCCTGAGGTGAGTCATTTGAGAATCTTTGGCTGTTTTATGTACTTCCATGTGCCGAAAGAGAAAAAGAACTAACTAGAAAGCTTCATGTAAGAAAGGTATGTTTGCTGGTTATTGTGATAATTCAAAAGCTTATATAATTTACGTAGCTGGTCAAAGCACTATAGAGTTTAGCAGAGACATAACTTTTGATGAAGATGCAACCCTTGGAAAAGCAAAAGACTCACCTCCTCCTGCCATTGTTGAAAGACAAGCTGTTAATGAAAAAGAGCATGCATGAGTCTGAACTGAAACCTGATAATAAGCTTGCAGATAATCCCATGGGTTCCATGGATCCTTTAGATCCTCTACCTCATGATCCTCCTACCATAAAGAGACCACTATGGTTGCGAGATACCTTGCAAGGTGCTGAACAACATGCTGCCCGAAGAAGAACGTTCAGAGAAAGTAAGAAGCCAAGTTGGTTTCAAAGGTATGTTGCTGCCATGAGCAACATCATTAAGGCAAAACCATGCACCTTTGAAGAAGATGCAAAAGAACAAGTCTGGAAGGATGCCATGACTGAAGAATACGAGTCTATCATCCAGAATGATGTTTGGGAAGTGGTTCGTAAACCTCAAGGTAAATCTCTTGTCACTTCCAAATGGTTGTTTAAGATTAAACATGGTGCAAATGGTAGTGTTGAAAATTATAAGGCTAGATTTGTATCTAGAGGTTTCTTTCATAAAGAGGGAATAGACTATGATGAGTTTTTTGCACATGTAGCTTGATATACCACTATTCGATTTGTTGTTGCCTTAGCTGCTAGCTAGTGATGGACCCTTCACCAAATGGATGTGAAAACTGCTTTCTTGAATGGCTTCCTCAAGGAAGAGGTATTTGTGGAACAACCATAAGGCTTTGAAGAGCATGACAAGGAAACTCATGTATGTAGACTGAAAAAAGCTTTATATGGGCTGAAGCAAGCTCCAAGAGCTTGGTATGCTCGCATTGATAGCTACCTTATGAAGCTTGGTTTCACCAGAAGCAGTGCAGACCCAAACCTCTACTTCAAGACTGCCTAAGGTATACCTTTGATTTTGGTATTATATGTTGATGATTTATTCTTGACAGGAGGAGAACCTCTTATCCTCCAGGGTAAGAGGGAGTTAGCTTCTGAATTTGAAATGAAAGACCTTGGTTTGATGCATTACTTTCTGGGTCTAGAGTTCTGGCAAAGACCTGGTGAAATTTATCTTTCCCAAGGAAAATATGTTGTTAAGCTTCTTGAAAGATTTGCTATGGTAGAATGTAAGCCCATGCATACTCCTATGGAATTGAACTTTAAGAAATTATGTGGCAAAGCTGCATGACCTAATCTGGCAAATCCTACAGAGTATAGACAACTCATTGGTGCTTTGATGTTTTTGGTAAACACTAGGTTTGTCATATGCTTTGTTGTAAACACTTTAAGTCAACATATGATTAATCCCTTTCATACCCATTGGATTGCTGCAAAACATGTACTCAGATACTTGCATGGAAATATCAATCTAGGATTGAAATACTGCTAAAAATGTAAGCCGTCATGGATATACTGATGCTGATTGGGCTGGTAACTCTGCTGATAGAAAGAGCATTTCTGGGTGCTGCTTTAGCTTGGGATTTGTCATGATCTCTTAGATGAGCAGAAAGCAAAAGTCTATTGCACCGAGTACAACTGAAGGTAAGTACATTGTTGCTAGCATGGCTAGCTGTGAGGCAATTTGGCTGAGCAAGCTTTTTGGGGAACTATTTGAGCAAGGTCTAGACATAATAGTTATATATTGTGACAATACGAGTGGGATTTGTCTTGCAAAAAATCATGTGTTTCATGACAAGTCCAAGCATATTGAGATCAAGTATCACTATATGTGGGATATGGTGCAAACAGGAGCAGTGAGGATCCATCACATCTCCACTGATGATCAGATAGCTAGCATTTTTACCAAGCCTTTACCGAAAGGAAAGTTCTTGGTTTTTAGAGAGCAACTTGGACTTATGGATGTGACCCTTTTGGGAAGCGGTCACAGATGATTGAGAACACTGAGCTACCTTCCCCACCTGTCAGAGCTCCTGAGGATGAGGGACCTCTTGTGTAGTGTGTCTCACAAGAGTAGGCCTCAGTATGCATCCGACCCATAGTCTGGGACGTGGGAAGATCCACGTGTTTGGCCAATATGTGTAGTGAGACTTGTCTGTGTGACTTGTCTAGGATGTAGGTGTTCCACCACTTGACATTTAATGAAACTTGGTTGTGTTTGATTCTTGTCTGTGTGATTTCTTTGAGTCTTGTCTATGTGATGCCCGTGTTCTATCACTTAATTTTTGAGATGAAAATTGGTTGAGTGTAATCCTTGTTTATGTGACATGTGATGATCATTTCCTTTTCAAATTTGTGTCAAGTGGATGATTCTTTTTTAGATTATGACTTCATTGTTACAAGTGTTACAGAGTAGAGTTGAACTAAGATGAATGAAAGAGATTAGAGGAAGCATAGATCTTTGATAGAGAAGGAAATTCCTCCCTAGCTGAGAGGGAGTGTTAAAATTTGGCAACTCATGGATAAATTTCTCTTAGGAGAAATCATATCTTTCAGTTCTGTTTGAACCACCTATAATAAAATTTCATTTATGATAATTCTAATATGACTTCCCAAAAATAGTAAGTCACCTCTCAATTTGGAAGTGACTTTCCAAAGTAGAAAGTCCTGTGTAAATGATCAAGGATGATCTCAACATATGGAATACACGTTAAAATCAAATCAATCATGATTATACAAGTCAAGAATCAATATCTTATCCTTACTAGTATTATTATTATTATGATACTATTATCTATAAAATAGTCTAAAGTCATTCACCTTTAATGGATTAATAAAATCAAATTCTCAATAGTCTCATGGAATAAGTCAATTAAATTGAGAATCTCTTACTTGACAAATCAAACCTTTCTCTTGGAATAAAATAATAGCTCCACACTTAAGAGAATGTAACTCTCTCTCACTAATTCGATATATGGCAAAAGTGTAACTCCTCATTAAACACACTTGTAACTCCCTCACTCAATTTGATTTGTAACTCTCACTAAATATTTTCTCATGTTTAAGTGTAATTCTCTCTCTCCCTAATTCGAATTGTAACTCATCAAGACAAGTGTACCTATCTTTCTATTCTTGGGACGAGTTACACGTCTTCTCAAATAACTCCTCCATCATGGAATTCGATTCTCCTATTGTTGGCTCAATGCATGAATTCATTTTGTAACTTCTCTCCTTTCTCATCTATTTAAGGCTTAAGGAAGAGCAAGTGAGAGTTGAGTGTAGCATGTCATTGTGGAGATGGAGAGCAAGAGTTGAGTGTGTGCAAGAGAAGTGTGAGAGCAAGTAAAGAGGAAGAGCAAGGGAAGAGCTAGGGAAAGTGTGAAGGACAAGAACTGATCAAGAGGAGGAGATCTTCAAGCAAAGAGCAAGAGCACCTCAATTGCAAGTTGATCAAACATTGCGACTTTATTCATTCTCATTCTCTCTCTCTCTCTCTCTGTACTTCGCTGAATAATTGAAGAAATCTAATAGAAGAAGAATCATTTGGGTTTTCCCCCTTGAGGAGTTTTGCCCTGGTCATTGGACTTAAATCTCAGTGTCTCATATTTGTGCTTGGTTGTCTTCATATGATCCTTAAGTTTATATTCTATCTAGAATTGCTGATTTAATAAGTTTTGAAGAGGCAATTTGCATTCTAAGTAATTGTAGCAACAAAGGACATTCAACTTTTTGCAAAGTACATTCAGTTTTCTGCATAGAACTTTCAAGTTTATGCAAAGAATTTTTTAAGTTTCCACATAGAACTTTTAAATTTTAACATACTTGTAGGGAATGGGCTTTGTGAAGAGTGAGGCAGATGCTAACCTCTACTACTTGGTGTTTGGGGGTGAGGTTCTCATTCTTGTCTTGTATGTGGATGACTTGTTTCTGACCGGTTCACTGGTGGTCATAGAGGAGTGCAAGAGGGATCTTGTAGTAGAGTTCGAGATGATGGATTTGGGGCTTATGCACTACTTTTAGGCATGGAGGTGTCGCAAACAGATGGGGAGATTTTCCTTGGGCAAGGAAAATACTGCATCGAGATCTTGAGGAGGTTCAGGATGGAGGATTGCAGAGCCATGATTACACCCATGATCACGAATTGGAGGAAGGTAGACATATCCAAGGAGAATGATGTAGACCCCACCTTATATAGGCAATTGATTGGTTCTCTCATGTATTTGGTCAACACCAGACCAAATATATCCTGTGCAACAAACTCTCTTAGCTAGTTCGTGGTGGAACTTAAGAGAGGGCATTGGATAGTGGCAAAACATGTGTTGAGATATTTGCGCGACACTATTGACCATGGCATCAGATATGCTCAAGGTGATGGCGTCAAGTTGGTTGGCTATACTAACACAGACTGGGTAGCTAATATAGTGGAAAAATCACTTTAGGGTGCTTCTTTAGTATGGGATTAGGAGTTGTTTCTTGGCACAATTAGAAGTAGAAGTCTGTGACACTGAGTTCTGCAGAGGCAGAGTACATAGCAACGAGCATGGCTACATGTGAGGCCAGATGGCTTCAAAAGTTGCTGGTAGCCTTATCTGGTCAGAAGGTAGAGATGATGGTGATACACTGCGACAATCAAAGTTGCATCAGGTTGCCCAAGAATTTAGTGTTTCACGATAGGGCCAAACATATAGACATCAGGTACCACTTCATCAGGGATTGTGTGTAGCACAAGATTGTTCAACTATAGTATATACCCATAGATGAGTATGTAGCAAATATACTCATGAAGACTTTGGGGAAGGCGAGATTCATCTTCTTCAGAGACAAGATGGTTGTTATGCAAAACACCTTCCTCGCTAAGAGGGAGTGTTAGTTTATGTAGCTCGGACTGTTGTTCTAGTCTCAGATGGTGTCTATGAGGCTAACGAACACAATTGTTTGATTTTCTCCAATACCTAGAAATTTTTTCTAAGTTGAAGTATCTTAATTAGAATTAATTAACCAATGTATTAATTTTCCGAAGTCTAACTTAGGGAAATGGCTTAATTAATCAGAATCAATTGAGGTAAATTGATTTTCCTCTAGTGACTTCTAGAAAAGTCATTTGATGGGGTCAAGATGATCTTAGCCATTGATTGAGATTAGATCGTGGCCATTGATTGCTCAATGAGAGATTATAAGAGGAAATCAATGGGCATTTGGAGAACACATAATAGAGACACAAATTTGCTGTGATAATAAGGGTGCAATGATAACGTGGAGGACACAAGCAATGGGGTTTCAGCAAGAAAATTGAGGAGAGAATTTCTAGAAAAATTCTTCACGAAGATTCTAGTTGTTTTGAGAGAAGAAAGGAGCTCAAATTATTCCGCAGATAGGCTGCATTAGGTAGTGCGAATTGCAAGGCACAAGTTCGATTTCCAGTTGCTGGAGACAATGCGAGTTGCTCTAGTGATTTTCTGGAGGTAGAGGATATTGCTGAAACGAATTTTCGGAGGAAGTGCAAGTTCTAGGAGAGGCTGTGCGTATTTCCAGTTTTGCTAGTGTGTGTTGCTAGAAGGAGGTGTGAATTGCACAGAGGAGAGCTGAGTTTGATGCCGAGGTTCGATTTGGGTAGTATAAGTGTAGTAAAACTATTGCTGGGGATTTTCTAGTGAAAGGTAAGCAATTTATGTATTTCTCAATTACTGAAGATTATTATTAATAATATAAACCCTCATCTGCAAAATTGGTTTTCCCCACACTAGGTTTTTCTAGGGACATTCATCTAAAAATATCAGTGTTGATGATTCGTGTGTGTGTGCAATATTTTCTCAGTTCCTGTGGTTTATTTAATTTCCATGAAGTTGCAGTAGCGTTTTTTTTTAGTATTTGCTGCAAAGAAATTGCATAAGACAAATAATCAATTTGATTGGAGAATAATAATTAGTTAACTGCAACAATATTAAAATTTCACTCTAATGAGATATTCTGAAATTACTCGGCCCCTTAATTTTCTTTCTTGTATGCCATGATTGCTTTTGGGGTTAGCTTAAGTTGTCCTTCTTCATCCAAAGGTGGTAGTTCGATAGAAGTAGTGACTTATTGCTCAACAACCTTCTTGAGACATGAAACATGGAAGACATTATGAATTCTGCTTTCTTTTGGTAGTTCTAACTTCTAACTCATATGCCACTTCTCCTACGTTCCGAAGTACTAATCTCGACTTCAGAATTTCTGCACTGCTTTTGTTGAGTGTAAATTGCCTATATGGTTGCAATCACAAAAATACAAGGTCACCTACCTCAAAGTTGCATTTTGTTCAATGTTGGTCTGCGTGCATCTTTTTTCGTTTTTGGGTAGCTCGCATGTTTTCTTTGAGTGTCTTGAGAATATCTTGGTTTTCTTGTATCCAATCTTTAGCTAATGGGGCTTTGTTATCTCCGAAGACAATGTCAATAAAGGACGAAGCATCATAACTGTACAATGCTCTGAAAGGTGTCATCCCAATAGACAAATGATAAGTGGTGTTGTAACTTCTCTTCGAGGTATAGCCATTTGATCCATGCTTTCTGTTGACTAGTTATGTAGTTACGTAAGTATCCCTCAATCCATTTATTCATGATCTCTATTTGGCCATTTGTTTTTTGATGATAGCTAGTGCTTGGGGTCAATTTTGTCCTTACTAGCCTGAAGAGTTCTTGCCAGAACGCTCCCATGAATCTGCTAGCTCGATCATTGACTATATTTTTAGGCAGTACGTGAAATCTGAAAACTTCATAAAAGAGCAACTCTGCTGCCTGTTTGGCCGAGTAATTAGATGGAATTGCAATGAAATGCACAAATTTCGTTAACCTATCAACCACTGTATAGACACAATCTTTGCCCTATGCTTTGGGTAGTCCTATAATGAAGTCCATTGAGATGCTTTCCCATTTTTGCTCTAGAATTGGTAAAGGTTAGAGTAAACCTGCAGGATGCGTGTGCTCGACTTTATTTTGTTGACATGTCATGCATTCCTTAACATATTTTAATACATCATCTTTGAGACCTTTCCATTAAAACCACTCCTTGATTTGTCTGTAAGTTTTGAAGAATCCTTGATGTCCAGTCGATGATATGTGATGTGCAACATTCAAGATTTTTTCCTTAAGTGTAGATTCAGGAACCAAGTATATCTTACGTTTATAGTAAATACTGAATAATATCATTGACTATCTGGTACATGTCATCTTGAAGGAGTCCGCCCATCAGAGCACGAGCAAACTTGTTCTTGGAATATTCCATTGAGAGGTGAGCCTTCTAGTCTTCTGTGAGCTCTATGAGAGAACATGTTGTTGGTTTTCTGGATAGTGCATCGGCCACAATATTCTTTTTTCAAATTACGTATTTGATATCAAAATCATAAGCCTGAACCTTGCTTACCCACTTTTGCTGCCGTTTGTTTAGGTCTTTTTGTTCCAAGAAATGGCGCAAGCTGTTGTTGTCTGTCTTCACTATGAAGTTGTTTCCCACCAAGTATTGCCTGAACCTTTCCAAGGCATGCATTATAGCTAGCATCTCCTTGTCATATATGGAGTAAATTCTGTCTGTGTCCTGGAGTTTCCGACTTTCAAATGCTATTGGATGGCCCTTCTGCATTAACACTGCTCCTATTCCTTCTCCTATTGCATCACATTCTAATACAAAGGGTTGACTAAAGTTGGGAAGTGATAGTAATGGACATGAGCTCATTACTTCCTTGAGCTTATTGAATGTCTTGTCCAATGCTTCCATCCACCTAAATGCTCCCTTCTTTGTCAAATCTATTAATGGTGCACTTAGTTGAGAAGAACCTCTTGACGAATCGTCGATAATAGCTACAAATTCCGAAAATTCCTCGCAACTCTGTCAAATTCTTGGGTGTTGGCCAAACCAATATTGCTTAAATCTTTTTTTGGTGTACTTGCAATCCTTTCGCACTAATTATGTGTCCCAAATAAATAATCTCTGTCATTCCAAATTCCCATTTTGATCCCTTGGCATAGAGTGATTGTTGTTGCATTATGCTTAAAATTTCATCCAGGTGCCCCAAGTGATCTTCCCATGTCTTGTTTATTGTGAGAAGGTCGTAAAAAAATACTAGTAAGAATTTCCTCAACTGCTTGTTGAAGATGCTATTCATGCAGGATTGGAATATGGTAGGAGCATTAGTTAGAGTAAATGGCATGACCAAAAATTCAAATTCTCCATTGTGGCATCGAAAAGCTGTCTTCGACACATCTTGTTCTTGAACCCAAATTTAATGATATCTCGATTGTAGGTCAATCTTTTAAAAGTAAATTGCTCCGTAACTCATCGATCCTGGGAATAGGATATCGATTCTTGATGGTCTTTTTGTCGAGTGCCCAATAGTCAATACACATCCACCATGTTCCATCCTTCTTTTTAACCAAAACCACTTACGAGGCAAACCGACTTGAGCTGGGTCTGATGCGGCCCATCGCTAGCAATTCTTGGATTGCCTTTTCTATCTCATCGTTAAATTTCTTTGGTTGTTGATATGGTGTAGTGATTACGGGCTTGGCACCTTCTTCCAACTTTATAGTATGTTAAAATCCTCTTTTAGGAGGCAACCCTGGGGGAATATCACCAAATACCTGGCCATGCTTGTCCAGCACTTGTTGAATGTCTGCTTTGTACTGTGGGCTACCACTTCTTTGTAACTCAACTAGTAACTCATCGATCATGGGAATAAGATACCGATTTTTGATGGTCTTTTTGTTGAGTGCCCGATAGTCAATACACATCCTCCACGTTCCATCCTTCTTTTTAACTAGAACAACTGATGAGGCAAACCGACTTGAGTTGGGTTTAATGTGGCCCATCGCTAGCAATTTGTAATGTTCCTAAACAAGAATTTAAGTGTTAAACCAATTAAACAAACAATGCAACAGTGGAAAATTAAAAACATTTAGCAAATACCCATGAAACACTGTAATACTGGAAATGTTGAGCCATTTATTATGAAATATGAGAGCATGAGTACAATATATAAATGGAGTAGTGCAACTGGGCTTGTCTCAAGGACAAGCTGGACCAAACTCAAATGGTACAATAACTGGAAATATGGTTGTTCAGTTGCTGCTCTAGTATCTACTATGCTTTGCGCTGTCCAAGTAAACTGTTGATCTGTTGACTTCGGCTGCTAGAAAGTGCCCAAAAACTGCTCAGAATTTTTTTCCCTTTTAGCCTTAGACTCCTTGGACAAACCCCAGGAAAACCCATAAGGGAATTTCTCTGATTTTGATTTTGGATTTTCGCCCTCTTGGGCGCTGCTCTCCGGCGACATCTGCTGACTTTTGGCCTGCTGAAAAGTGCCCAAAAACTGCCCAGAAAATTTTGCCCTTTAAACCTTAGACTCCTTGGACAAAACCCAGAATAACCCAGAAGGGAATTTCTCTGATTTTGACTTTGGATTTTTGGCCTCTTGGGGGCTGCTCTCTAGCTAAATTTGCTGACTTTCGGCCTGCTGGAAAGTGCCCAAAAACTGCCCAGAAAATTTTGCCATTTTAGCCTTAGACTCCTTTGACAAAACCTAGAAAAACCTAGAAGGGAATTTCTTTGATTTTGACTTTGGATTTTCGGCCTCTTGAGCTGCTCTCCTGCTACATCTGCTGACTTTCGGCCTGCTGGAAAGTGCCCAAAAACTGCCCAGAAAATCTGCCTTTTTTGCCTTAGACTCCTTGGACAAAACCTAGAAAAACCCAAAAGGAAATTTATCTGATTTTGAATTTTGGATTTTCGGCCTCTTGGGTGGCGGAATCAACCTCTGTGTATTTTTCGCTGCCTAGAAAACACGCATTCCCTTCCTCTGCATAGCGCCCTGAGCTGTGAATTGCTATTGGAAACTCCTGCAATCTTTGTGGAATAGCCTCCCTAGGGCGGACACAGATGGTCCTCCAAAGTAGAGGTTGAATCTTCCCTGCGGAAGACTCGTGGTTAAACAGCAGGTAGACTCGCTAAGCAACAGAGCGTACAAGAGTGAGTTTGTTTGTCAAATATTCAGAATGAAATCAAAACGAGAGCTGATCTCTCTTTATAACTCTTTGGGCCCCCTTAGCCTCATGTGGGCCCCTCCACCCACCCATTCGGTTTCCCCTCCAAGCATATCGAATGGCTAATTCGAACTCCTATGTGGGTGGCCCCCACATTCCACTAGTAGCTAAATAAAGTCGATTTGGCACCTAAGTCCCTAAGTCGAAAGTGTGGGGCCCTCTTCCTTTGTAAAAAATGTGCAAAATTGTGTAGCAGCACCCTGTTACTAATGTGTTTGAGAAGGGACATGACACAATTCTTGGATTGCCTTTTCTATCTCACCCTTAAATTTCTTTGGTTTTTGATATGGTGTAGTGATTACGGGCTTGGCCTCTTCTTCCAACTTTATAGTATGTTAAAATCCTCTTTTAGGAGGCAGTCCAGGGGGAATATCACCAAATCCCTGGCCATGCTTGTCCAACACTCATTGAATGTCTACTTTGTACTACGAGCTGCCACTGCTAGGTGTCTTTTGGCCTGTAATCATGCATTCTGCAACATATGCTACATCTCTAGCCTAAATATGGCGTCCATTCTTCTTGCGAAAATGACTTGTGGGCTACCATTTGCCATGCCTCTCAAAACTACTTTATTGCCATTAGGGGCTTTACATTCCATTTCCATAGATTGGTAGTCCATAGTGTGCTTTCACAACTAATACAACCATTGAACCCCCAATACCATATTGATATCTACAAGATCTATTATGTAAAACTCACTAGTGAAAGTATAATTACCGAGCGTCACACTCAAACCTAGGATCATCTGCGTGCAATTGAAGCTGTACCCATCTTCTACTATCACATCAAGGCCTTTGAACTCATTTGCGGGAAGCCCTTTCTTTGTCACTAATGCTATGTCAATGTTGTCTGTAGTTCCTCCATCAACCAACTCTGTAAATTGTTGTCCCTTGACGACTCCCTTGATCCCGAAGTTGTAATATTTTGGGGTCCCTGATAAAGACACAATATTTAATTGCGGCGGTATTTCTTTTCTTCGTGGGGCTTTTCCTCTTGTTTAGCTTCCTCATGGGTTTGTTCTTTCTTTGGGATGCTAGGCTCGTCATTTGGTGTGGGTTCTTCTTCTTCATCCTCATTGTCAGAGACCACTTCAACGAAGTGGATCTTTCGTTTGCCTAAATAGTGATGTCGTCTCTCCCATGGCTCCTTGCAAGCGAAAGAAAGCTTCTTCCACCTTAGTACGCTTTGGGTTTCCTCATCCAACCTGACCCATTTGGGCCAATCATGTTGAAAGGGCTTCTTCTCCTTATTTTTCTGAGGGACAAAAGGCTTAAGTGGGGCCTTAGATTTGGTTGATGCATTCCCCATATCACGAGTCTTCTTGATGGTGTCTTGGAGAGTTGTGGGCTCGAATGCCTTAACCAAACTTTGTAGTGGTTCGGGTAGTCCTTTCGTGAAGAGCATGACTAGTCTTTCTTCAGATATGTTCGTCACCATAATAGCAGTTCGTTTGAATTCTAAGATATATTCTTCATGCGATCCTGTTTGTTTGAGTTGTGCTAATTCTCTCAAGCGTATGTCCGGTTTCTTTCGATCAAATCTACCTATTAATTTCTGCATAAAGTCTACATAACCAGTGATGTTTGCATGCCCCAACATAACAATACCATGGTACCACCACTCATGTGCTTCTCCTTCTAGATGTAGTGCGGCGACTTGGATAGCGTCTGCCTCTAGCGTAGGGTTGAGCCTGAAGTAGGTGTCCAATTTTTGCACCCAAGCTCTTGCTAGACATTTAGATGATCCATCAAATGATGGGAGGGAAAGTTTAGTCACCTTGCGCATTAGATTAGAATTTGGCTGTCCCAGGTCTATTTCTATATCTGATGTTATTGTATTCTTGGAAAGTCATGGCTTCTCGAGTGTTATCTTCTAGTGCTGCGTACTCCCCAAAATATTCGTTAAAGTGTCTATTTAGCTTTGCTGCTTCTTGGGTTGCTATCTGGTGATGGTTCAAAAATTGAAGAAGTAAAACCCTGTGACTTATTCCATTGGTTGTACTATGATTTGTTTGAGCAACAATATTGGAAGTGTTAATTTGGCAACTCAGTGACAAATTCCAACCATGGGACGAGATTCCTCTTTTCGAGAAGACCAATTTTGGCTATTGAAGCGCTCAATTTGGACAAGGGAAAGTGTACTTTTGAATTATATGCCCACATGTGCATACTTGATCATGTTGGCCCTAAAGCAAATTGGTTACCCATGGAATACTATAAATACAAGTGACCTTAACCTCATTTGAACAATCATCTTGGATCCTTCTTCTATTTTTTCTCTTTGTTGTTTTTGGCTCGCACAAGCATGAGGCAGGTCCACGGAGAAATAGGTTCGCACGAAGGTGAAATTACATTGTCTGAAGCTCGCATCTCTGTTTTTAGGGTTTTGGGTCTCATTCCTAGGCATGTTATAGTCGTAGACATGTCATGGAGAAATTTCGACCGAAGCCTTTCAGCCACATGCATGACACATCTTCCTTGCGACTAGAATCGAAAGGTTGAATTTCAGTTGACCAAAGTTTTCACCCGTTGACGACAGTGTTCGACAGTTGACTGTAGACAACGACAGTTCATCACAGGGTTCTGAATCATGGTTTTGAGTATGAGCATTGTTGGGTTCATTTCATGGATGTTGTTTAGTTGATTTTGTTGGATAGTTGTATGGATGAAGATATGGATCATTGTACTCTCTTTTGCTGAATCATTCAATGACAATCTAATAAGAAGAAGAATTTGAAAGGGCCCAATAGTGGGTTTTTCTCTGGCCTGTGACTAATTCTGCTGTCTCTACGTGTATATTCTTTTCTTCTATTGTTCCTTTATGTTCCGCTGCATTGATGATGATATTGTTCTTTCTACATAGTAGCATATGCTGCTGAATAATGATATGATGATATGGGGTGAATTTAAATATGGAAAAATGAAATGCAATTATCAAAGCAAAGAACAATGAAGCCCTCAGAAAAATTAACATGGTATCTGAGCTGGGTTGAAGAAATGTCATTGAAGATCACCCCTATGAAGACACCTTTGATGGATGCAAGAGAAGATGGAGGAGACCTAAAAGAATTCTAGGGTTTGAAGGAAACCCTAGGCAATTTGGTTATTAGGGTTTGATGGATATTATGAGGTTAGGATTTGGGAGAAACCCTGGTTTATGGCAAAGAGTTGAGATATGCAATTTAGAAACCCTAGCATGACTAATGTGAAGATGTTCAAGCATTTGTGTCAGATTGGATGAAGCCTTGGATGGGCTAGTCTCTATTATGCCTGGTTGTTGATAAAGCTGGTTGAAATATTGAAGGCTACAATGTTATATGGCCAGTGGATAGTCATGGCTATTGAAGGTTGGTTCAAGAGGGAGAGCTCACCTCTCATTAAGATAAGTGTCTTTTAGATTTATGTTACCTCTTTGTGATTCTATTCTTGTTTGAGTTTATTACTTTGATTATTACTTATACTTTGTTAAACAGACATGGACAACGAGAAAGAATAGGAAAGATAAAGCATGCATTACATTTTTTATTAACAATAGATGTACATTTATAGTACAATATGGTGACCGTTGGGATTCACATCCCAAGGTCCCTTGGACTACTTAGTCTGTTC
>APFE031381344.1:7695-20368 GCA_000404065.3 Pinus taeda
TAATATTAGGGTTAATAATGTTTTTTTTGTCTGATATTAATAACAATTTGGCCTATGGTATTTAGCCCATAGAGGTCACCTAAATAAAACCTATGTTTTGAGTGTTAGTAAGTATAAAGAGGTTTGTGGAGTAAATATAAAAATAGGTTTTATTTATTTACTATACCTGCTTTTTTTATATTTTTATTTATTTATCATATCCCTTTTATTTACCATGGTATTTCACGCATAGGCTTGGTATATATTTAGATGTTGATTTCTAATCATATTTGATATAT
The DNA here is from genome assembly GCA_000404065.3 of Pinus taeda. NCBI lineage: Eukaryota > Viridiplantae > Streptophyta > Pinopsida > Pinales > Pinaceae > Pinus > Pinus taeda. The sequence goes on from APFE031381344.1 coordinate 7,974, forward strand.
TTTTATTTATTTATCATACCTCTTTATACCTGTTTTATATTTATTTATTTACCATACCTCTTTTATAAATTGGCTCATAGGCTTCATCTAAATAAAACATATTTTTTGAGTTTTGGTAAATATAAAGAAGTTTATGGAATAAATATAAAAAAGATGTTTTATTTATTTACCGTACCTCTAGTTTATTTATATTTGTATTTATTTACCATTCCTCTAGAGTAAATATAAAAAAAGTTGTATTTATTTATAATACCTTTAGTTTATTTATATTTGTATTTAATTACCATACATCTTTCTTTAGTTTTCTTTAGTGTTCGTAAACTTCTTTATATTTTAAATTGACATTGTATTTATACATACTAATAATTAGATTGATTTTTAAATATGGCCGACATTAGATTAAAAATGTTAAATGTTAAACACTACGTTTACATTTACATTTACATTATGTTTACATTTACATGTTTATGTTTTTATGTGATATCTACCCCCATACTAGGTTGTTTACATTCATATTTACATTTACTTTTACATTTACATTTACATTTAGTTTTTATGTGAGATCTACCCCATAATGGATTGTTTACATTCACATTGTTGTAGAGCGCCTCTAGGTGCAATAATTCCTTCATATTCAAATATCAATTGCATCAAATTGCAGTGATTAAAACACTAAATAATAGTGTATCTAGATAATGATCATAATTATAAAAACATAGATAACAGTTTATCCAGATAATAATCTATATAAGGACATATCGTGATATAGCCATAATGAGTTTTTCCCCCTTCAAATCACTTAGGTTTTTCCCTCGTTGAGCCATGGTTTCTCTATTTAGTGGAAGAGTAACCTTACAAAACCTATCTGGAAAAGTAACCGCATAGAGCTCTGAATCAATGCAAAAAAAAGACTTGTGTAGGACGTTGAAGCATAGATGAACACACTTTTGACTTTGAATTCTATTTGAATGGAATATAGATAATAGTTTATCCAGATAATGATCTATCTAAGGACGTGTTTTGATATAGCTAGAATGAGCTTTTCCCCTTTCAAATCACTTAGGTTTTTGCCTCGTTGAGCCATGGTTTCTCTATTTAGTGGTAGAGCATCCTTACAAAACCTATCCGGAAAAGTACGAGTTTTGATATAGCTAGAATGAGCTTTTCCCCTTCAAATCAATTAGGTTTTTGCCTCGTTGAGACATGGTTTCTCTATTTAGTGGTAGAGCATCCTTACAAAACCTATCCGGAAAAGTAACTGCATAGAGCTCTGAATCTATGCAAAATAGAGGATTTGTGTAGGACGCTCAAGCATATATGAACACACTTTCGACTTTCAATTCTATCTGAATGGAATCTCTAAATATTATATGAAAAACACGAAATTCTAAACATAAAGCAACCAAAGTTATTACATATGTATGGAATCTCTAAATATTGTAAAAAAAACACCAAATTCTAAACATAAAGCAACAAAATCTATTACATATTTGAGATGTCATTCAATTGAAAATTGAAAATGTATTTTGCAATCTCATAAATTTGGAAAATAACCAAAATTTTCTAATAGTTGTACGGAGATGGACCTCCTTTACCGGCTAGGGAAAGTGTTTCTTTGGTTAATTTTTAAACATGTTTTTCTCATTTAGAACTTTTGTAGGTATAGCTGTATGGAAGAACAATTGCAAAAAAATAATTAATTGATGAAATATTACTCTCTCAGCTATTATAAAGATATGAAAAAAAGATCATTATTTGTAATGAAGAATGTGCTAAAGACAGAGTATGTTTAGGAGAATGGAGGTGCATAAATGATAGTAAGTAATCTAAAGTACTATGTTTATTTTTTCATTTACATAGTTTGGCAAAAGAAAAAAAGATAATCAGAGTGTCAAGAATGCAGAGAGGACAAACTGATACATTAGTAGGCAAAGAAAAAAAATGATAGATTTACTGCTAATCATTATCTAGATACACTGTTATCTATATTTTTATCGCCCCAATACATTAAATGCAATATTGACAGCATACAACCAAGGGAAGTGATAGTAATCAATTTGACGCATTTTATCTAAATATGAAGGAATTATCATAATTACTATAATATTGACAATTGAATTGAAACAAAACAATCGATGTTCTTCCCAAATCAAAGTTCAATAATCCTCATCGTTATCTAGGTACATTTCTAACTAGCCTAGTTTTTTAATTATTGCAATGCCTTCAATGCAATATTAACGGTGCATAGCAGTGGAAGTGGCAGTAAGAAATCTAACATAATTTGTATCTGAGTACAAAAGAATTCCATAATGTTATAATATCACAATTGAATTGGAAGAAAATCGTTGGTGTTATTCCCGAATCACATGCTGACAACAACAACAAAAAATACGTTGTCTACGAATCATGTAGCATTTACGCTTTACAAATTGAATTTGAGAGCTTGGATTATTATCTAAGTTTCTATTCCCTTACATAAAATCAGTAGAATGTAAAAACATGCAATTGCAACAAGGAAAGTAGTGCAACAATCGCACAAGGAATAGATAAAGTCATGTTATTAATTTAGAGAAAAGTTAAAGGAATATCTACAACGAAGATGAGATTATATTGTTTACTATGTGCTATAATCCAATTGCACTAGGATGCTCTAAAGATAATCTCTACGATTACCAAGAGGCCCTACTCAATCATAATGTTCTATGCTGGCAATATGGGCAAATGATGCACTACCAATGCACCAGAAATGATGCACTTGTTATTAAGGTTGATATCATATGCCCATATTCTCAGCACATAGCGTTATAATAAATAAAATGAACAATTTGATCAATGATCCATCAACACCTAATGGAAGTAATTTTTATGAAATTGAACCTTATTAATGATGAATAGTTTCTATGTTTATTAATGTTTATTTGGCTTTCTGCTTCCCCAATAAAACCTCTCTCCACACTCAAATCTATCCACAGGAAACATTCCGCCTAAGTGTGAATGTCAATGAACACCTATTTCACACTAAGTGTGGTTTCAAAACTTCAACATAATCAACTTCTTCTTCCCTAAAGACCTTTTTGATTAATTGATTAAAGGTTTTGATCCCTACATAGTGAAAGCTTTGTTTCTGGTTATCCTTGAGTAAATAGGTATATGTGCAGAAGTGCATAGGAAATCCATTATGTTGAGTAAGATTTAAAACTTTCATCACACAAACATCTAAAATCCACCTCCACATTCTGCACAATCACAAACCTTCCACATAATTTGTGCATGCTTGTACTCATAAACAATTTTTTTAATCACAAAATTTGCAAAAAATACCTTTTTTCATGTCGACACCTATAAACAATGTTGCGGAAGTGACAATAAGAAATATGATGAAATACATTTATTTTTTCATTTGCACATTCTAGCATAAGTAAAAAATATAAATGGAGTGTCGAGAATGCAGAACAACAAACCAGTATGTTAGTAGGAAAAGTAAGAGAATGACAAATTTATGGCACATCCCTAGATAGATCGTTATCTAAATAAATTGTTATCTAGATTTTTAATTGTCCTGATCGTTATCTAGATACATTGTTATCTAGATTTTTAATTTCCTCAATGCCTTTGATGCATTATTGATGGCATACAACCAAGGGAAGTGACAGTAAGAAATTTGACACAATCTATATCCAAATACAAAGGAATTACCATAATTGATATAATAATGACAATTGAATTGAAGGAAAACAACTAACATTATTCGTGAATCACAATTTAATTGTCTTCATCGTTATCCATATACACTATTATCTAGCATAGATTTTTAATCATCCCAACGCCTTCGATGCAATATTGACAATGTATAGCCAACAGAAGTGATAATAAGCAATATGACGGAATATGTATCCAAATACAAAACAATTACCATAATTTCTATAATAATTATGATTGAATTGAAAAAAACAACTAGAATTATTCCTAAATCACATGCTAATAACCAAAAAAACAACTTTTTGTCTACCAAGACCACAAATTTCCCTAGAAAGTCATTTTTCACTGGAATATGATTTTTTTTAATGAAAAACTAACCATAGGAGTGTTTAAATCAATTTCGATGGTGGAAATGAACTTAGCACTATCAAAAACCTTTGGGGCATCCAAAATTCTAAATTTTGATAGTTGTAACCCAAATTTCCCAAAATCTCTATCGAATGTTGATCAAAATCTTTCCGCAATTTCCACTATTTTCTGGGGAAAATTGTGGCCTCGTTAGGCTACTCTAAAAAAAAAACATGGAAATTACCATTACAACTTATAGGGTATCAGAGTGATACAACCAAAAAGACTTGTGCAAGTAGGAATTTCTATAAATGTCAGAGGTGACACATATATGTTATCCTTTTAGAACTGAACTAGAAAACACTTAATGTACTTTCCACACATAAGTGTATTGATCTAGATTTGAAAATACTAATTATAAAGCCAGTATAATAATAATTTATAGAAAATGGAAAGTCTCATCAATCAGCTAGAGCTATAAAAAAACATCCAGTGGAAAAAACCCAACAAAAAGATAGAGTAACACAACAATTGCATTAGGAATAGATAAAGCCATAATATTAATTCATAGAAGAGTTAAAGGAGTAGATACAACAAACAAGAGCCTATATTATTTGTTGATGTGCTATGATCCAAATTCACTAGGATGCTCTAAAGAGAAGCCCTACGATTACGAGAAGGACCTACACGATCATAATGTTTTGTGTTGGTAATATGGGCAAATGATGCACTACCATCACACAAGAAATGGTGCACTTATTATTAATGGTGATATCATATGCCAATATTCTCAGCACATAATATTATAATCGAAAAAATGAAAAAAAATTGTCAATTATCCATTGTATTGATTGAATGGAAGTAAGTTTTATGAAATTGAACCTTATTAATGATGAATAGTTTCCATGTGTTTTAAAACGAAATAGTAATGTTTCTTATTTAATGTTTTTTGGAGTCCTTATTGTAATAAATTAATGTTTCTTATTTAAAATAAAATAGTAATGCTTACTATTTAATGTTTATTATAGTTTTTGTCTCCCCAATTAAACATCTTCGTACACTAAAATCTATCTGTAGAAAACTTTTCTTCTAAGCATAAATGTCAACGAACAACTCTTGCAAACCAAGTGTGGTTTCTACACTCTAGCAATAATCAATTTCTTCTACACTAAAGAATATGTTGATCTATTGACTAAAGATTGTCCCACTACTACGTTATTATCTCACTTTAGGTGGAACTGTGGAAGTGCAGATAATATTGATTTTTCTACACCCTCACATCATAGACTTATTTGTCCCTAAAGACTTTGCTAATTAATTGATTAAAGGTTGTGTGTGATAATGAAATCTCTCTGAATTTCTTGCAAGTGGGAGAAATTAGATTTGATGGAAGCCATCAGTCCTGGTATCCTTCTTGCAGTATGTTATCCTGACTGGTATGGTCTCGGTGTCGGTTCATTTTGAAATTATTCTCTCCTGAATGGGGTTATATGTGATGCAGGTCTTTATCGTCAGCCCTTGGAACCACCTCAGTTTGGTTTGGTTTGATAATCCTGGGATTTGGGGTTGGGTCATATTCAGCTCTGTCACAAGGTTGCATATTATTGTAATTCATGGGGTTGAGTGGAAGTTTTTACCTCTGCATGACTGTTAGTCTTAGCATTGTAATGATTCTATTGTTTGTCTTGATAATCTTGGCACCCATGGCCATTGTTGAAGCCCCTGCGAGGTTACAGTTGAAGGTCCACATCGGTCTGTGTCTGGGAATTACTTTAATGTTGTTGTTCATGGTGGTCTTTTCAATTCTTCTTCTGGCTATTATGAAAATAGGTTATGGTGTGTAGATGTTAAGTTTGTATGTGGGATGGATGACAATGTTGGGGTGTATGGGATAAGACCAACAGAGGTTCAACATTTTTTACTATGGAAATTACTATTTTGTTCTCCTGTGGCAGGTGTGCAAGGTGGTAGGGTCACCTGGAATGAAAGGCTTATAGGCTCGGGCTACCATTTGCTCAGGAAACTCGCCATAACCAACTTTTTATTGGGCACTATGAGCTTGTAGCTATGGCGTAGGATGTAAAAGTTAGGGGCAGTGGAAGGAGGCTTCGGCTAACCATGGAGGACGAAAAACCTAGCTCCTCAGGCGACAGAGCAAGGGGTCGTAAACCAATATCCAACACCATAAACGATGCGGCCAATTCTTATCGTCATGGGACCAACGAACAAATTAGGCATTTGATTGATGAGTGGGAAGCTGATCTGAACCGCTAGGCGGGCTTGATGGATATTGAGATGGAGGACTGGTGGACAATGGTAACGGATCCTGGGAATACCTGTGGATGCGTGAATCAGTTCAAACACACTTTATATTTATATTGAACCATGAAAAGTCTATTGGGAAAGGCCCTGGAATAGATTTCAGTGAGCATGGAGACAATGGTACAGGATTTCCACAACTATAAGCAGGACTTCCAGAAACTTTAGTTTTAAATATAAAAATAGGATGGATTCCTACACCAAATTGAGGATCACCTCCCTTGTCTTCTTTCGTAGATAGTACTATCAGGTTCCAATGTTAAGGACCCAGCCTCGGTCAATTTTGTATCTTCCAAGGGAGATGATTAGGTTGTTAGATGGTTCCCATTTTGATTAGTATATATGCGGATAGCTTTTAATTTCCAGAATGATGTTTTATATGTTCATAGGAAAATAGTGTGTGGACAAGGTAAATATATACAGACCTATATAGCTTGGGTAGAAAGACTATTATTTTTTGCTACTAGATGACTTATCATGTTGTTAGGTGGCCAACAGACTTGGTTTCCATTTGCGCAAGTTGAGGCTGCCTAACTATTCATATGTGGATGTAAATTTCTTATATTTTAATGAAAATGGAAGGATCTAGCAAGCTTACGAAAAAAAGATAATTAAAGCTCTCCACTTTTGTAAGATTTTTCTTTCCACACAATTCTTTGGCATTATTATTACTACTGTATATTATTGGTAATATTTTAATTCTAAATATTGCTAAATAATTTACTAAACATTGTATGAAATCTGTATGAAGAACGAAAACCAAATAGAATATTTTATTATAGAAAATGCAAAATTAATTTCCATGCATGATATTTATCTATATTACTGATTTAACTATTCTTTTACTCTTGGTAACTTAAATTCAAAAAAAAAATTGCAATTATATATTATTGGTAATATTTCAATTCTAAATATTGTTAAATAATTTACTAAGCATTGTACTGAGTGTGGAGAAAACTCTACAGAATGAAATCTGTTTGAAACACGAAAACCAAATTGAACCTTAATCATTGTAGAAAACGCAAACTGGAACAAACTTACATTAATCAATTTGTATGACCCATTATCTAGTATTTTTCTATTTCCCTTGATTATTGTATCTGCACCACAATCATATTATAGGAACTTTCATTACATTAAGAATTAAATTTTTAGAGTTCCATATGCACCTTCATTCTCTCATACATATCTCGTTCTGCGCACATCCTTGATTTCGCATAGATAAATTTGTAAAAGTTTTAAATGAAAAATAGTTTAAAATTAATATTCCATCTGTACCCCGTTTCTCACGCACATTACCCCTCCTCTCCACAATAAAAGCTTTGCACAAGGAAAGATTCACAAAAGGAAATATATTAATACTAATTTGAAATGTGTTCATAGTTAAATTAATTACGCATCGATGGCATAAATTTCCTTCTGCACCCTCATTTTGTTGCCCATGCATCATCCTTCAAACAATGAATGTTTACAATGTGCAAACTCAAAAATGGCATTAACGAAAAATATGGAGGCATTAATTTGATTGTATATTTACATTGCTGGATAGATTATACAAACATAGAGTCAAGGATTAGAATCATAATTCACCAAGTTTATTAGCAAGTGTAACATAGATTGAAGTTTATGGAACACAATTTTAGAGTTGTAGAACAAGAGCTTAGTACTCTTTTAGCTAGAATAGTTGGTGCTCTAGAATTTCTCGTTGATTTGGTCTCAAAGCATGCTTAAATGATTCAATATGAAGAAAGAGTCCATTTTGATCTTATAAATCAGAAAATGGCTATACTCAAATTGAAGACGAAGCGACTGCAATTAGAAAATGAAACGTTGAATTTTCATCTGGATAATTAGCCTCATGCAAAGAACATCAATGCTGAGGCGGATGTTATTGAAAGATATGATGATATCATGACCATTGAACAAGGTTTACCCCCCTTCTCAGCTTGAGCCAGAAGCCCTCGTCACTTATGATGTTGAGGATATGTAGCAATTTAGATAGTTGTTGGTGTTTTTTTTCTTCATTAATAAATCAAATCAGTTTAGAATAGCTTATGTAGCCCAATTGTGAATTGTGTCAATCCTTCTTCAAGTTTTAGAACATTAGAACAAGAAATTTTCCCTGAATTTGAAAATAAAAAAATTAATTTCCGTGCATGAGACTTATCTATATTACTGATTTAGTTATTGTTTTTTTCTCGGTAATATAATTTCAAAATATTTATGTAACTTAATTTCTACAGTTGTCTATTTTCCTTTCCAGCTAACGTAAGCATTTATTTAAGAAATCAACATACATACCTTATCTTTCGCACAACTAAAGATCCATACACTGAGACATAATAACAATAATATATTAACATTAATAGTTTAACATTAATTTCCCTATTCATCCCCTGTTCTCCTGAAAATACTCCTTCCTAATTTCGTTCTTGTCGAATAAATAGTAAAAGCTCCAGATAATGAAACATAGTAATATTAACTCTTATGTTCTCCTGCACACGCCCTGATTCAATTCTAGCTAATACCAATGCTCATAGAAAGAACACACTATCATAGCACTCGTGAAACCCCTCGTTCTCCCACATATACCTATTTTCCAGATTTTTTTATCATCCCAATGTTTATCCTCAGATAAAAAGAAAACTTGTATACTTCCAATATAACTCAAATTCATATGTATGACATTTGAAAAAAAATCCATTATGCACAAAAATCTCACAAATTAACATTAATTTCCCTATGAACCACCCGTTCTCCTGTACAAACCCCATCCTCCACATAATGAAAATTAACAACATTACTATTATGTTCTCTCGCACATACCTAATCCTCTACAAAGTTTCAAAGCTCTAAAATCATAGCTCTATGCAAATTCTATTTCGCACACACTTCATCCTACATACAGTAAATGCTCCGCACAAGGAAAGCTTTTAACATTAATTTTATCCTTGTCGGATAAAGTTCCCTATACACCCTTGTTCTCACACACATATCGATCTCTTCACACAACAAATTTCCTTGTATTGGAATATTTCATTATATGGAGTGTTGTTTCAGGGTGTTGAGGTCCATACCATGAAAGTTTGAAAGCTTCCTCCGCATAATGGAAAAGCAGTGTGTAGATCTTTATGCGGACTCTATTTATACATTAAAAACTAAGGTGAGAACATCTTAGGTAAATGCAGAAATCATTTAAAAGATGAGAAAATTAAAGGTATCATTTTTGAAAGGATCTTGACATTATATTTTATTTGCAATACATCAAAGAGTGGAAATGATAAACTATATATGATTTATGTGGCTTTATTGACAAATAATTTCATAATTTTTAGGTAATTACCTAGATGCATCACTGCTTATTGTATATTCTAGATGCAAAAATTAGGCTCTTATATCGGTTTTCTACCATATATTTTGCAATTTGGAAAATTAAAATAAGGGAACTTATTTGCAGAAAAGAGAAACTGAAAATATTTCATCACCTAACATGAAATATGATACATGCATTAAATATCAACATTTAATAGGTTAATAATAAATATGACATGCATGGTGGTGGGTCTTACTTTTCCCATGGAGAAAATTTGTAATATTCATTTAAGAAGATTACATATTGTAGATGCTTGAAGCATATGCAGAAATGTGGGCAGAGCCACTTACAAATCAATACTCCAAAAGAAGTATCCAGAAAAGCCCTCAGACAGGGAAACAAACAAAAGGGTATGTAAACCTCAACAAATCTACAACAAACAGACCTGTATAGGATACCCATACCCATTGTAAAAAAACAACAAAAAAAACGTAGAGGTGCAACACCCAGAGAAGATCTAGCACCAATGCACCACAAGCAAATAAAAGCTCCTGTGGAGGGAAAAATAGAACAGAAAGTGCTAAATCTGGTCGCAGAAACAAGAAGGAGAGGCACGAAATGAGGAAGAGAGTAGCCAGGGTAGCCACTCCTTCCCCGCCCCCTCAAAACTCTCCATCCGAAGCAGACAAAACCAAAGGTAGAACATCTGCCCCAAACGTCCACAGCAGCCAGTAGAAACCCCCATGAAATCAGCCATTGTTGAGGCACGAAACAGTTCTGAGTCAGAACTCGATGCCCCTATTCCCTCAACGCAGCAAAAGGAAAAGCCCGTGAGTGGCCAAAACTACACCAACTGCCGCCGCGAAGGAGAAGCGCCAACCAGAGCAGAGGCCAGTCCGGGGGCAGAGGTGGCCAGGTAAGCCACCTCATCCCTGCTTAGAGGAAAAAAAATAGACCAGATATAGTTTGTTCCGCTCCTGCACCACTGCCAAACTAGACCTTTACCTGCAGGTCGTGGACGGAGGAAGCCCTTCGGCGACACCTGGTGGAAACCCTAGGCCCTGCGGCGTCTTGCGCTCCATGAGAGACAATCAAAGATTATATGGTGGTGGATCTTTCACTACGAAACAACACTAATTGCAGCAATCATTCAAAGGAAAGTAGGGTGGGAAAATAGGGTAATATGTAGCATAGCTACTTGCACTAGTGAATTCTATCCCGGAGTGTGTGTGAAGGAAGTTACATGGAGGTTGTTCTTCTAAGTTATGTGGAGGGAGCATGTGTACAGGCAGCGATGTGGAGGAATTTGTGCATAGGTGGTTGTGTGGGGGAAGTTATGTGGAGGAAGCATGTCCAAAGATGGAAATGCAGACCCTACTTAATTAGTGATAGTTCCTTGTTACCTGTTATAGCTGACTTTTAGAGATTACAATTGACAAGGTTTCAACCGTAGTTTTCATTGGGACAAATGGAGGTGGTTATGTGGAGTTTCATGTGTTAAAGTAGCAATGTGGAGGAGGTTGTCTAGAGGTGGTTGTGTGGGGGAATCTATGTGGTGGAAGCATGTACAAAGACGTAAATGCGGACCCTACTTAATTAATGATAGAGTCAGGGACTATGCTACATTGTAGTTATTTACCTTGTTTAACTAACAATTACATCTCAATAGGAAACACATTCCTTGTCACGTTACAATTCCCTACTAACCAACATATTATTAAGATCCATCCTTACCATATTTCCATCCCTTACCTTGTAGCAAATTACTAGGATCCATTAATACTGCTTATGTTAAGAAAGTCACGATTTTGTGGGAGCAAAGCAAACACTGACATATATTAAATAAATTAACGGATTGATTGCTTAATCCAAACAATTAACTTATGTACATCTCTAAAAATTCAAACTACTTTTTTCCTTTGAAATTAAATCCATGTTAAGAATGAAAAAATATTAAATCAAAATTCCTTCATAGTTATTGTCTCTTTCAATAAAATAGAATTTTTTTTCTTTAGGATTTGGTGATTTTTTTTTTGTTAAATCTTGATATTTTTTATTTAAAATCAATTTTTGACTGCATGTATAAATTCATTACCCTAGAAACCCCTGGGCCACTTGAATTGTGAAGAGTTCACAATTCATGTTAGCCTCCTGCTGCAGCAGGTTACTCATATTTCATGCTTGACATTTTTACAGGCCAAATATGTCATACTTTGCATGCTGCAATGCTCCATATTTGCTTAACAGTCTCCAAGCGAAAAAGGCTACTCAGAGTTCATTTAACTGCCTTCCAAATTTTGAGAAGTTATTCCAGTGTCGCCAATTTTCGGTTAAAGGGAGGTCCAAACAGCTTAATCTTGGTCTCCCCAAGTTTAAATTTCCTGTTTTAGAATATAGAGAATGAAAATCTGTCTAAACAGCTTAATCTTGGCAGATTCTTAGATAGGTAGAGAATCAGAGGAGCCCAACAGCTTAATCTGGGCCCTCGGATGAAATAAGGGTAGTATGTAGATAGGAAAGCATCAAAATAAAAAATGGAATGATGGGTTTGCAAGTCTAAGTGCACCCAAATCAAAAGAAGAAAAAATGCTAGGAAAGTAGGCTGGGTAGGTAGTTTTGAGGTTGCTAAATCCTAACTGCTGATCAGTTCCAGGTTTTCAGGTGTCATCTCACTCAGGACACAATCAGCAGACAGTTCTATGCGAGAAGCTCAAAA
>APFE031381350.1:0-39235 GCA_000404065.3 Pinus taeda
TTAGACCAAACCAGTCCCGGTTAGACCGGTTCCGGTCGGTAAACCGGTTCATTAGGTGGACCGGTCCGGTCACCGGTTCCGGTTTTAAAAACATTGCTGCATATAGCCAAGATAACCCAACAAATTCCAAGTAAGAGAAAAAGGGAATCATATTTAAGTTTTTGACAAAAGGAAAGAGTTGGGATTTCAAGGGTTGTAATCAGATGTGTTACCACAAAATCTAGCAAGGGTCTTAGGAGGGGAACTATGGGACAACTACTAGACCAAATCAGTTTTTTAAAACTCCGACTCCGGTTCGGAAATGGCCAAGGGTCGGCTCCGACTCCAACTCCGATTCAAAAATGGCCGAGGGTCGGCTCTGACTCTGACTCCGATTCGGAAATGGCCGAAGGTCGGCTCTGACTCCGACTCCGACTCGGTATCGACTCGACCAGTTTGATTTCAGTGACCCGGTGGTTGTAAAAAATACATTAAATATTTATTTTTTTTATAAAAAAACATAATTTTAAAGATTTTCATTCATGTTTCGAAACACAAAGCTTTAGAATATAGAGAGAAGACAACATATGATCAAAGTAGGCTCATGCATATATCCATTAGAAATGGTACCCATTGCAGTGTCCAATACATACATGATATAGAGATCAAAACAAAAACACAGAACCAAGGAGGCTCTAAAATATTTCTTCATTAACTTTCTTTTTCAAATCTTTGCCATCTTGTTTGTGCGACCACTGGCTTTGATTCCATTCAACACTGGAAAACATCTTTTGCAAGTTTCTATGTTGGGAAAGCATAGATTGCAATGTAAAAAAGTGAGTTGCAAATCTAGTGATGGCAGGCCTAATAATATCTCTGCCCCCTGTGTGTCTCCTCATCAAGCTCAAAATCCATGAATGGTTGTAGATACATTTTGTTATGCTTTTGGCATGATCTACAATGTTCTTGACCCAATCTAATTTGCCAATATCCTCAAGCATGAGGTCTACGCAATGTGCAACACATGGGGTCCAAAAGATGGTTTTGTGTTTTTCCTCTAACAGTTTACCAGCAAGAACATAGTTAGAGGCATTATTTGTGATGATTTGAACAACATTAGCCACCCCCACCTCCTCAACAACCTCATCCAATCGCTGAAACAACAATTGTCCATCTTTCACCCTATCAGATGCATCAACTAACTTTAGAAACATGGTTCCCTATGAGCAAAAGATAAGAAAGTTTAAGATGGTACAGTTCCTTTGATCAGTCCATCCATCTGACATGATGGAACACCTTGTTTCTGCCCATGAGTTTTTGAAATCTTTCAAATACTCATCAATGGAGGAAATTTCTTTCTTCAAATGAGACCCCCTTAACTCATGCATAGTAGGGCCTTTGAAGCCCTTTCTAGTAGCAAATATGGCATCAAACATAGGCTCATAATATGGTGAACGGGAAGAATTGAAGGAGATATTAGCATCATACCACCATTTAGCTATGTAATCACAAGAAATCTCCCTTAATTCTTTCTTCCAATGGTTATCTAAAGTGGGCTACAAAGTTTTACCAGCTTGAGGACCATGTGCATCTGATGGAGAGGAAGGTGTGACAATGAAATAACTTTTGATATTCATATCACCCTTCTTTTTCATTTTACCCTTACCCTTTTTTTCTTGCATGGAATCCAAAGAGGGAGTAACATAACAGAAGGGGTTGGATGCATCAGTACAAGGGATAGATGAAGAGCCCTCAAAATCAAAATGGGGGTTGGTAGGCATTATTTGTTGTATACTCCTCTTCCTCCCAGTTTCAGCCTCTATTTCTTTTGGACTAGCTTTTTCTTCTTAGAAATTATCAAAGTTATTTAACAGCTCCTTCCTAATCTCCCCAATTTTTGTGGTGATTCACATGGAGGAATTTGGCCTCTAATACCTACCAAGTGTTTTTTCAGCCTATGAATACCCCCAGGACCCTCCTTAATTTTTCTATGGCAAAAATTTGCAATGCATTTGATTATCAACCACTCCAGCATATGCCCAAGCAACATCTTTCATTCTAGGAGCCATTTTTTGAGTTGGAAATGAAAGGAAAAAAAATCTGAAAATGAAAACAAAAAATAGCATTGCTTCAATGTTCATTTTTTTTACAAAAAACACTCTTTTCAATTTCCAGATTTGAACAAAAAAATAAATAAGAAAAAATAAAATTTTAGAAGTGAAAAAATAAAAAAAACCTCTAGGCACAAACCGCCTCCTCAATGTTGCTCCAATCGCTACCCAATAAGCTCCTCACTGCTGCTCCAATGCTTTCCCAAGACTTCTCACACAAATGCAATGAGATAGTTGTGAGGAAATGAGAGGGGTTGGGTAGCTTTTATATGGTTGGGAGAGGTAAATAGACCTGAAAATAGCCCTAAGACAAATTAGAATTGCCTGTGGGGTCCATTTTTTCCCCCAAAAGAATTCGCAAGCCATTAATTTTCCATGGTGACCGAGATGACCGAGTTAACTCGGGCTCAGCCGAGCTAGCCAGGTTGGTACTGAGCCGACCGAGTCAGTCACCAGCTCAGCTGGCTCAGTAACAACCTGGCGAGCCGAACCGTTTCGACCACCAAGCCGATCCAACCAGGAAATGGCTCGGTCTAGCTCAGCCATTTTGGACTCAGCTCGGTCGTTTCTTAAAATAGTGGACCAAATTGAAACAATCAAACAAAGACCCACTGTCACCTCAGTCATTGTCACTTGCTCTTTACGGATTTTCACTGATGGAAGTGGTCCCAATATGGAGGAAATCACTTGTGATGTAGGGACCAATGATAAGATATGAAGTGATTCCCAAGGCCCATTCAAGGAGATACTCAATTTGGGCTCAATGCTTCTAAAGAAGCCAAAGGCTCCTCAAGAAAGACCTAAGAGGAAGATCTAGACCTAGGGTTCGAGATCTTCAATGATGATGAATATGCCTAAGGTCAAGGCTTCCAATGTGATATAGGACCTCTCTAGAAGATTTACAAGGTGATTTTCCACTTGAAAGGGTTTGCGCTTCACTAGAGGGAAATAGAAGGAACATATACAAGACCTAGGGTTTATGAGTGACCATGGGAGGAGCTCCAACAATATGCTCACTAGGTCAAGATAGGATAGGAAAAGGGTCCAAAATGATCAATTTCTTTGAATACTATGTGCAAATGAACCACAAGAAGACAACCTTATCCTAGATGCTCAAGATAGGTTTCCAAAGACACAACTAGGGCACACGTTTTCTCGCAAACCAATCGTGAGAATTTAATCAAACTTTGAGATTCCCTAGAGGAGACCCCAGCGTAGATTCTTGTCCAAACGGATTTGAAAAATACAGCCTCTAAGGAATTTTGCAGGGCACCCTAGCTAGATCATCTAGAAAAGGAGCCGAAAATTTTAGGAGAAGAGAAGGGTTACCACCAATTTTACTTGGACTAGTGCCTACTTCCCTTGGCTATGGAGTCAATGATAGTTCAAAGTTTTAGGAGAGAGTCTAAATGGAGTAAAAAAGAATTAGAGTGACAGCCCTTACTCTGAGTGTGTCGCGGTGCCTAGAGACTTTATGCGACAACAAAATGCATGTCCAAGAAAATAGCTCATTTATTTGCATGTGTTGACAAATGATTCTAAACCTACAAATATATATATATATATATATATATATATGATACTGTCCAAGGAAAAAACAATGTCCCCATTGGTACGTGAAGAATGATTTTGCTAAAACAACAGATGAAATCTAAGTGGAAAAACATAGATGTGTTGCTTTCAAGTAGGATATTCACTCCTTCAGTCAATGCATCTGGATTCTGAACCGTGGTTGTCATGGTCCTAAAAGTGTTGATAACTTGAAGGAATGTGTAATTATTTTAGAAATAAATATCCGATGACAAAAAATAACTTCAGAGAATTGTCTGTTTCAATATAGCTTTTAAAATCATAGAAAAGCAATATCCCACTCTATGAGAACTGGTAATAACTATAGTATGATGTAATCGAATTATAAGGTAGCATCCACTGGTATGAAGAAAGCGCAAAATGTTAGGAAATAAGTTTTCTCAAACAAGAAAATTAGAGGTAATAAAAGAATAAGCATGGTCCATAATGATTTTTTATTTAATATTTTTGGAACATATTCTTAAACAAAAATGCTTTGAAAAATAAAGGTTGCCAAATCCACAATTACCTAGAACTCCCAAATAATATGAGATAGGTAGATCTGTATCTTTGATCTTCTGCAAGCTATTGGCCCCAGGTATTATGCTGTATTCTTCCCATCCAGTATAACCCATTACCAAATCATCTTCTTTGAAATCGGGATGATTTGAAATAACAACCTTGGAAACACCACGGCTAGTTATCACCTGCATATTGAAATATCACGAATAATGGAATGCAAGATTCTTAGTTGAGATACTAATAATACAATGAATTTTTCGTTACATGTTTCATATTGCAATGCACTAAATCCTGATCTTGAACAAGAAAAAGTATTTCCATTTAATACAAAAGGGGGTGGGTGATGAAAGCAATATCATAAAATGAACTTTGAGTTTTAATAGATTGATAGTAATTTATTATTTTTCTAAGTGCAAAAGAAATCAATTTGAATTGGTTGAATCTTTTAAATAGATAGCAAACTGTTTTAGACAGAAATTTTCCATCATTTTCTAAGTATCAGGTTTGATGCATATAGTTCATGCCAGAAACTACTGCAAGTTAACTTACCTAAAGTAATTTATTTGATTTAGTGAATATAGCTGTCAAGTGCAAACAACTCTAGAGGATAGAAAATGAGTAAGATTGTCAATTGACTAGGAAAGAAAAAATGGCTATATATTGGGTTCAAAACTGCCTATCACTGCCACTTCATTTCATTATTTTCACGCTGGAGATGTTCTAAGCTTGCAAACTTACTTGTAAATCATGAATGCAAATGAGGAAAGACTGGGCATATCTGAACATGAAAATGATTTAGTTCAAGTAACAGCATACATGCAAAACAAACAGAACCATCTCTTACCGATCCAGGCGTTAAATTATCTTTATAAAAAGCCCTGTTTCTCATGCGGAGCCGCGTGTAAGGATCACACGATAAATAAAAATTCTTTACAAGTACATCTTGTGATCCATCTTTCAGTTGCAAAGGAAGTTTTGTAGATTTTAATAACATATCAGACACCTTGGGCACCCCAGTAATGTAATCTTTGAAAATAATTTGCTTATTATCCACTTCACTACGTGCCATTTCAGTAGTGAGAGCCTGCAATAAATTGGTCCAAATAAATGTAAAATGTCATTACAATCATCCCCTTGATAACATGAGAAAATATAATCCTTCCTATAAAGAACTTAACCCAAAGTTCTTATCAACAGACTTTACAAAAAAAGTGAGCCAAATAGAACACCAAACGAAAGAGTAGGCCAATTAATATTGGTAAACTCGAAGAAATGTCAGACAGCAGTTGATTTATCGAATATAGTACTTGCTATCATGATAGTTAACAAATATGCGTTAGATGTCTATCATGTACGTCCCTTAAAAAATATGACGTAAAATTATCGTTAGAATCGAGATTAAGAAACCCCAAAAAAGCAAGATTCAGAGAAAATAGCATCCTTCTTAAAAAGAACCAAACCAAACAATCTTTTAAAACAATGTTTAAAGAAACATTTTACAAGAAATTGGAGTAAGCCAACGTAGAAGACAAAAAAAGAAAAGGACATTTTATATTAGTAAACTACAAGAAATTTCAGAACGCAGCTGATTTATCCTGTCTAATACTTGTTGGCATGATGGTTAACATGTATGCAGAAGATGTCTATCATGTAAAATTTCTTAAAATATATAAGATAAAATTATCTTTAAAATCAAGATTCAGATCCCAAACAAAATCAGTCGTGATATCCTCGAAAAGCAATATTTTGAATGCAAAAGATGCAAACTCTAAAACATCTCAACAACCCAAAGCCTGCATTCTACGATGAAAGATTACTAGAGAGCAAAAGGGGCAACCCTTGCTGGTAAATGAGTACTGTAAGCTGTGGAGATGGAAGTACCTCGGCAAGTTTTGTTTTAATGGCAGATTCAACACACTCATCCCATTCAGGTTATTATCATAGTATTCAAAACCGGAACCGGTGACCAAACTGGTCCACCTAATAAACCGGTTTTCAAACCGGGACTGGTTGGATCTCAATGAACCGGTTTTAAAAAATTACAAGAAAGAATTAATTCTTAATGAAAAAAACTATTTTTAAGATTTAAAACAATGATTCCAAACCAATAGAAACAAAATATGCGAAGTTTTCTCATATATATATAGTATATGCCATGCAAAGGTGAATATATTGAAATGGCACTGATTGCAATACATATCAACAAAAAATATATAATCAATGAGGCTCTAAATGGCCTCTAGAGTCCAAAAACAAATCCTACAAGCTATGGGGCCACTGGCCAACTACAAGTCTACGAATATGGTATTGGTCATCAACATTATCACTTGAAACTTCTCATCATGATCAAACTCAGTTGGTTGAGTTTCGACTCTCAAACTTTGCAACTGCTTGAGTCACAAACTTCTACGTTGGTTGACTGACTTAAGTCTCAAACTTTTGAAGGTATTCTACCCTAATATCCTTATTACTTCATTTGGCGCTCTACATGGCTTTACATGGTCTCCTATCCCAGCGAAGTGTTGCTTGACCCTATTAATACTCCCTCCTTCAATAGATTTTTGGTAATATTTGCAGATCATATTGCCATCAATCATTGTGAATCATATCACAATGAGCCCATGCAGTATCCTTGGCTTTTGGAGGCATGGTGGCTACTAATGAGATCAAACTCTCTATTGTTCCACTACTCTAGCAAAAACTCAGCACTCTCCAAGCTCACAAAAACTCCAAATGAGATGTGTGAGGCAAATGAGAGGGGAGACCTCCTTTTATTGGTTTCTAGGGGTTGTTTTTGGAGGGAAACAACCCTTAGTTTCCCTCAAAACCACCTCAAAAGCCACAAAAACCATGTTTGATGGGTCCGAGGTTGGCCTGACAATGAACTGAATGGTTTATGACGAAACCGACCGATTCATGCCTGGTTTGACTAGAAAACCGGTGGGGAGGGCAGTTGAACCTGGTTTTTCTATCAGTCCAATGGGTTTGGCCAATGAACCGACCAATTTGACCAGTTTCCATTTAAATTTGGCCAATTTCAAATACTATGGTTATTATAGGTCCTTTCTAGTTGTGTGACATAATCGGAAACACACAAGATTTCATGATTCCAGGTTATCCCAGAGGGTGTGGGTTGCTTGGAAAGTTGCGTTTACGTATATTAGTTAGCAGTTTGAGCAACCTTGTGATACCTGGGATTTGGCATCATGACAGATTTGGGTCTCGTTACCCACCAAAAGAGGGTGACCCTTAGGAGAGATTTTTCTCCTATTCATCTCTTCTAGTCGACATCCAATAGCCCTTAAGAGTGTGAAAATTTGCTGCAATAATTGATTTATTTCTCCTACTTAATTATGATAAGTTATTTACCAATACTTCAATAAATACCAAAATAAATTCAGTTGCAGACTTCACAAACTAGAACTGAAAATTAAACGGAAAGAGAAACATCAGCGTGTGAACAATCACATTGACACACTTGTTTTTGGACAATCGTCCCCAGAAAAACCCAATGTGTGAAAACCGATGCAACAGATTTGAGGATTCTTATTATTGGCAGTAAATCTCTGAATAAAATCTAGGATGCTCATCTAGCAATCCTTTACAGAGAAAATACTGGCGGAAAATCTGAGTGAGTTTTACCTCACTCCACCTGGCAGAATTCCAGCTAATCTGGCACAAGACTGACTAGCCTTGACCATTTCTGCTTGTTGATTTTGGGTAGCATCAGATGTACTCTAGATTTGAAATTTTGTGGAGGGGCTAAAACACATGAGATTTCCAAGACCCATAAATCGGTTTGGTGAAATTCCACCCGGATTGTATTTAATATTTTTAATGAGGTTCCTAAGTCAAAACTTAGGAAAATTGAAATATTAATGGGTATTAATGAAAATATGGGTGAGAAGCTTCTAAGAGACGAGGATCAAGTCTAATTTAATTTTCGCTGTTGATTAGAGATTAGATCACGATCGTTGATATCTCAATAGGGAAAGTATAAAGGAAGACTTGAGAGTTATTTGGAGACACACCGAGCAAATACTCAGTAACCAAAGGGAAATCGATTCTCAAAGAGTAAGAGTTTGATTTCAGAGGGAGAGTTGTAGGGTGAACGAAAAGGAGGGCATCAGCATCAATCAGAGACTAAGGAGGAGGTGACATAGTACATCTCAAAGAGAGTGCACACTGCAAAGGTAGAGCTTTGAGAGACAGCGCAACTAGGGACGTAGTCCTCACACAAAGATGACGCAATGAAGGCTGGAGGGTCCCTGGGGTGTCTGAATTTTTCCAAAGGGAGGAGGAAAATTATCTCAAGTGTTTTCTGGTTTTTCTATGTTCTGCAAAATCATTCCTTGTAAAAAGATTGTTGTTGAAGAATAATAAATAAACCCTCATTTGCTGCACCAGTTTTCCCGCATTGGGTTTTTTCGGGGACGATTGTCCAAAAATAACTATGTTGATGTGATTGATTCTTGTGCTTGTATTTCTGTATTCTTTTCTCTATGCTATTATGTGACAACTGCAGTAGAATTTACTTTGATGTTTACTGAAGGGTTTTTGTAAATAACTTATTGTGGAAAATAAGTAGGAGAAATAAATCAGTTACTGCAGTAGAATTTCATGTTTAGAATTTTCACATGGTATCAGAGCTGAGATCAGGCAACAAGATTAGAGAATCTGCAATGAGTCGGAAGTATGATGATGGAGCAGCAACTCAAAAGGACTCACACAATTCTCCCGGGAAAGAAGAAAGCATGAAAAATATGGATCACGACTATTCTATGTTAGCTTTGAGACTGGAAGAAGAAGTCGCTTGCTTGGAAAGTTATGCTTCCTCTGAGGTTTGGTATATTGATAGTGGAGCTTCTGTGCACATGACAAGAACAAGAGAATGTTTCTCGAACTATTAAGAAGAATAGATGAACTTCCAAATCCTATGGGAAATAAGTCAAAATGTACCCTCGTAAGAAGAGGTACTATAGTTTTTCAAATAGAAGCAGGGGATCAACTTCGAGCTACCAATGTGTTGCATGTGCCTAGATTGGGGATAAACTTACTCTTTGTATCTCAGCTACAAAACAAGGGCTATGATGTTTTCTTCATTGGGAAGAAAGTATATGTCAAACATTCGAGTTGGAAGAAGAAGGCCCAAATTGGAGTCAGAAGTAATAGACTATATAAGTTACAGCTAGAATCTCCAATGGCACTGATAGGCAGCGGTGGAGAAAAATATCTGAATGAACTATGGCACAGGAGGATGGGGAACTTACACCATGGGACTCTAATAATTCTAAAAAGAACCGTCACAGGAGTTCCAGAATTAAGTAAAAAACAAGACGATGTATGCAGAGGGTGTACCCTAGAAAAGTACGCCAAAGCGGCTTATTCCAGAAGTAACAGTAGGGATAAGAGTGCTCTGGGATTGATACACTTAGATATCTGCGGACCCATGTCCACAAAAGCTCTTAGTGGTGCCGAATACTTCGTCACCTTCAATGATGACCATTCCAGGAAAACTTGGATCTACTTTCTAAGAACCAAGGATGAGGTTTCTGATTGATTAAAAGAGTTTAAGTCTCTAGTTGAGAATCTGACAGGGAAGAGGATAAAAGTGTTGCGCTTAGACAATGGTGGAGAGTACATTGATAAGGACTTCACTAATTTCTGCGCAAGGGAAGGCATCAGAAGAGAATGGACAACTCCATATAATCCGAAACAGAATGGAGCAGCAAAGAGGAAGAACAATTGTTGAAGCAGCAAGGGCAATGTTGTATGATCAGGATATGCCCAAATTTCTATGGGCAGAAGCATGCAGAAAAACAATATATGTCCAGAATAGGACTCCTCACAGGGCATTAGGTAAGATTACTCCGGAGAGTGTCTTCACTTGCAAGAAGCCTGAGGTGAGTCATTTCAGAATATTTGGGAGTTTGGTGTACTACCATATACCCGAAGAAAAGAGAAAGAAGTTGGATCAAACTTAAGAAAATTGATATCTTGTGGGATATAGAGAGAATGCTAAGGCATATAGAATCTATATTCCGGGAAATAGGAAGATCGTAGTACGAAGGCATGTAAATTTCATGGAGGATAGAGCTTTCAGGAAATCTCGAGAAATGCCTTCCGAAGAGCAGTCAAAAGATGATCCATTGGTCCAACTGCTTTGACCAGTAGAAATCAGCACCAATATTTCTCCAAAATACAAGAATCTAGAGGTATCACAACAGGTGGAGTCTCAAGAGGAGGAGCAAATATATCTACCCACTATCAGCGGAAGAACAAGCGGGGAACTTCAACAGATACTAAGGGATGCAGAGGATTTCGTTGGAGCTCCTAGGAACGAGAAAAGGGAGTGCAAACAACCAAATAGATACTAAGCCTTGGTAGCTCAAGTTGGAGAACCCTCTAATTTTCAGGAGGTCGTTGAACATCAAGTATGGGTAGATGCTATGGTGGAGGAATACGGTTCCATAATCGTCAATGTGTCTGGGAAGTGGTGCCTAAACCTCAGGACAGGTCAGTTGTAGGTTCAAGATGGATCTACAAGGTCAAATATGTTGCATACGGCAATGTGGAAAAATACAAAGCCAGGTTCGTGGCTAAGGGGTATGCTCAGAAGGAAGGAATAGACTACAAAGAAACCTTCACCCCAGTAGCCAAGTATACTTCTATTAGATCCATGATATCCCTTACAACATAGATGGGATGGGAGATTCACCAGATGGATGTCAAGACTGCGTTCTTGAATGGGGTGATAGAAGAAGTATACATTGAACAATCGGAGGGTTTTGAGACACATGAGAAGAAATCTCATGTGTACAGGTTGAAGAAAGCCTTGTAAGGGCTTAAACAAGTGCGTAGAGCATGGTATGGTCGAATTGATGGTTACTTGTGAAAGATGAGATTCGTCAAGAGTGACGCAGATCCCAACCTCCACTATCTGATTGTAGATAATGAGCCTCTAATTCTGGTGTTATATGTGGATGACCTTTTTCTAACTAGTAATTCCAAGCTCATCAAAGATTGAAAGGAAAACCTAGCTACAGAATTTGACATGAAGGATTTGGGACAGATGCATTATTTTCTAGGGTTGGAAGTTTGGCAACAGAAGGGTAGAATTTTCCTTGGACAAGGAAGATATGCTACAAAGATTTTGAAAAGGTTCAAAATGCAGGACTATAGACCTATGGCTACTCCAATGATTACCAACTGGAAGAAGATTGATGCGTCTGAAGATAAGGAAGACAATCCCACCTTGTATAGGCAACTCATAGGGTCCCTAATGTATCTGGTCAATACCAAGCCAGACATTTGTTATGCTATCAACACCCTCAGTCAGTGCATGGTGGAACCAAAGAGGGTGCAATGGGAAATAGCCAAGCATGTTCTCAGATATGTATGAGGAACAATCGAGCATGGATTAATGTACGCCCGAGGCAATGACATCAGGCTGAGTGGGTTCACTGACGCAGATTGCGCTGGAAGTTCAATAGATCAGAAAATTACCACTAGGTACTATTTCAACATTGGATCAAGAATGACCTCTTGGTGTAGTAGGAAACATAAATCCGTAGCTTTGAGCTCAGCTGAAGCTTAATATATGGTAGCTAGCACAACATCGTGTGAATCCATATGGCTAAGGAAGTTGCTTGTGAATCTACTCAGGCGAAGGATGGAAGTGACCAATATTTTGTGTGATAATCAGAGTTGCATCAAGCTCTCTGAGAATCCAGTTTTTCATGATCAGTTGAAGCACATTGACATCAGGTGTCACTTTATCAGGCATTGTGTCCAGCGAAGGGCAGTACAGTTACAGTACACTCTAACAAGAGAACAGGTGGAAAACATTCTCACAAGGGCTACAGGAAGAAAAAAGTTTGTTTATTTCAAGGAGAAGATGGGGATGATTGAGAATATATTTTAGTAGCAGAGGTAGATAATATAGGGAGTTGCAGTGCAGCAATTATCACTAGCAGTGCTATGGGCAGCATGAAGCAACACATTGAGAGGGAGATGTAGTACAGATGCAGCAGTGATAGTGGTAGTGTCATGGGCAGAAGTACAGGTTGCATCAGCGCAGTGGATGAAGGGCAGTAGGCCAAGCATCAGCGGCGCAGAGGACCAATATTGTGGATCAATGTGATACTTCTACTGGGAAGTATTGTTAGAGCAAATTCCTCGCTAAGAGGGAGTGTTGATTTTCGGTAGCATCGGATGTGCTCTAGCTCCGAAATTTTGTGGAGGGGCTAGAACACATGAGATCTCCAAGACCCAGAATTGTTTGATGAAATTCCACCTAGATTGTATTTTATTAAAAATAATTAATATTTTTAATGAGGTTCCTAAGTCTCAACTTAGGAAAATTAAAATATTAATTGGTATTAATGAAAATATGGGTGAGAAGCTTCTAAGGGACGAGGATCAAGTCTAATTTAGTCTTAGCAGTTGATTAGAGATTAGATCATAGCTGTTGATATCTCAATAGGAAAAGTATAAAGGAATACTTGAGAGTCATTTGGAGACACACTCTGCAAATACTCAGTAACCCAAGGGAAATCGATTCTCAAGGAGAAAGAATTCGATTTCAAAGGGAGAGTTGTAGGTTGAAGGAAGAGGAAGGCATCACCATTAGTCAGAGATTGAGGAGGAGGTGATGCAATACATCAAAAAGACAACGCAGAGGGAGATATATGAGAGACAACGCAGATAGGGGCACAGTTCTCATGCAGGTCTTTAGGGTGTCAGAATTTCTCCAAAGGGAGGAGGAAAATTATCTCAGGTGTTTTTGCAAAGGTTTCTCTATGTTCTGCAAAATCATTCCTTGTAAAGAGATTACTTTTGAAGAATCATAAATAAACCCTCATCGGTTGCACTGGTTTTCTCGCATTGGGTTTTTCTGGGGATGATTGTC
The DNA here is from genome assembly GCA_000404065.3 of Pinus taeda. Lineage (NCBI taxonomy): Eukaryota > Viridiplantae > Streptophyta > Pinopsida > Pinales > Pinaceae > Pinus > Pinus taeda. The sequence continues at coordinate 13,093 of APFE031381350.1, forward strand.
CAAATTTAACTGTGTTGATTGATTGATTATTATGCTTGTATTTCTTTGTTCTTTTCTCTATGCTACTATGTGACAACTGCAATAGAATTTACTTTGAAGTTTACTAAAGGGTTTTTGTAAATAAATTATTGTGGAAAATAAGTAGGAGAAATAAATGTGTTACTGCAATAAAATTTCGTGTTTGGAATTTTCACATTGCGCTAGCTCTACGTCAGCCCTGCGTCACCTTCTCTACCCTCTGCATCAGCTCTCACAGTTGTTCTGGCAGTTCCCGGCTGTTTCAGCTGTTTCGGCAACAGTTCCCGGTAGTTCCTGTTGTTCCAACAGTTTTGGATTCTACGTGACACGCAGATTTTCTACTCTGCGCTAGCCCTTCTAGCTTTGCATCAGGGCTGCGTGGGCCTAGATTGGCCCAACGTCATCTCTCCCAACTACTGCGTTGCTTCTCTGCAAGCTCTCTCCACCGCTCTGTTCTGTATTTTCCAGAAAGTCCTCCTCCCAGATTCTCTCTGCCCCTCAGCAGCAAGTTCTCCCCAATCAATTTTCCTCCTGAAAACTTCTCACCTCAGAAAATTGATTTCCTCAATCTCTCTGTGTGTTTCCAAATGAACCCCAAGCATCCATTTTATACTTTTCTTGTTGAGTCTTCAACGACCGAGATTATTTCTCTAATCAATGGCTAAGATTAAAACATGACTTGATCCGCCTTCTAGATCATTCTCACCCATATTTTGATTAATACCCATTAATATTTTAATTTCCTTAAGTTTAGACTTAGGAACTCCATTAAAAATATTAAGTATTTTAATAAAATACAATCCATGTGGAATTTCACCAAACAGTTTCTAGGTTCTCTAGAACTCATGCTCCTTAGCCTCTCCACCAATTTTCAAGGCTAGAGCACTTCAGATGCTACCAAAAACTAACACTCCCTCTTAGCGAGGAAAATTCTCTAGCAACAATGTCCACCTTCATGCTTCTCTATTTCTGAAGCATCTCCATTCTGCACTGTTGCTGCCACCAACACTGTGTTAATGCTACTGCTGTACTTCTACACATGACACTATCATTGCTACTGCTGAATTTGTACTACATCTCCCTCTCAAACGCTGCATCATTCTATTGAAAGGGATTTTCCAACATACCCATCTGTTCCCGAAATTGAACAAACTTGGCTCTTCCTAGAGCCTTGGTGAGTATGTCTTCCACCTGATTTCTTGTGGGAGTGTACTCCAACTATACTGCTCCACGTTGAACACAATCTCTGATAAAATGACACCGAATATCGATGTGTTTGAAGTGATCATGAAATACTGGATTTTCAAAGAGCTTGATACAACTCTGATTATCACATAAATCCTTTTCGCTTCCATCCATCTCCTGAATAGATTTACAAGCAATTTCCTGAGCCATATAGCTTCACATGTTGCTTTGCTAGTTGCCATATACTCAACTTCGACAGAGCGGAAAATCTGAATGAGTTTTACCCCACTTCACCCGGCAGAATTCTGGCTGATCCAGCACAAGATTGGCTAACCCCCGCTATTTTTGTGTTGGATCTGCGTCATCTTCTCTGCCCTATGCATCATCTCTTTTGGCTATTCCGGCAGTTCCCAACAGTTCCGGCAGTTCCCACATTCTTGGTAGTTTCCGCTGTTCCGGCAGTTCTGGATTTTGCGTGACAGGCAGCTTTTTGCTCTGCACTGGCCCTTCTAGCTCTGGGTCAGGACTGTGTGGGCCCAAACTAGTCCAGCATCATCTCTCTCATCTACTGTGTTGCTTCTCTGCAAGCTCTCTCCACCTCTCAGTTCTGTATTTTCCGGAAAGTCCTTCTCCGGATTCTCTCTACCCCTCAGCTACAAGATCTCCCCAATCGATTTTCCTCCTAAAAACTTCTCACCTCAGAAAATCGATTTCCGCAATCTCTCTGTGTGTTTCCAAATGAACCCCAAGCCTCCATTTTATACTTTTCCTGTTGAGTCTTCAACGGCCAAGATTAAGTCTCTAATCAACGACTAAGATTAAAACATGGCTTGATCTGCCTTCTAGATCATTCTCACCCATAATTTGATTAATACCCATCAGTATTTTAATTTCCCTAAGTTTACACTTAGGAACTCCATTGAAAATATTAATTATTTTAATAAAATACAATCCCTGTGGAATTTCACCAAACAGTTTTTAGGTTTTTAGAACTCATGTGCCTTAGCCTATTCACCAATTTTCAAGGCTAGAGCACTTCCAATGCTACCAAAAACTAACAGAGATCCGCCTTGTAGACGATGTGACATTCCATTTATATATCTAAGACCTGCACTAGTCACATGTCTCTTCACCCATTTGTCAAGAGCACATGTTGGAAGGTGGGGTTTTGATCAAAAGGTACTTCACTCATTTTGTAATTGAGTGCTTATTCTTGTTTGTATTTGGGCATTTTGACATGGATTAGGGCCTTGGTAACTTGGAAGAATGAAGGGCCTTAGTTGTGATCTTGTTCCCTGACCTTATATGGTGTTGATTTTTGGTAGCATCGGATGTGTTCTAGCCATGAAAATTGGTGGAGAGGCTAAGGCAGATGAGATCTCCAAGACACAGAAACCATTTGGGGAAATTCCACCTGGATGGAGAGATATTAAAATAATTAATTTTTTAATGGGGTTCCTAATTCTAAACTTAGGAAAATTAAAATATTAATGTGTATTAATATAATATGGGTGAGAAAGTTCTAAATAATGAGGATCAAGCCAGATCTAATCTTAGTCGTTGATTAGGGACTTAATCTTGGCCGTTGAATCATCAACAGGAAAAGTATAAGAGGCTTGAGGGTCAGTTGGAGATACACCAAGTTGATCAGTCAATTCGATTTTTTGGGGCAAGGTTCACTGACAAATCGAGTTAGTGATTTGTTGCAGCGAGGGGCAGTTCAGCAAAAGGCCAAGAATACATACCAGAGGCAGAGAGAGTGTCGGAGAGACAACACAAAGCCTAAGAAGGCTGACGCAAAGGCTAAATAGGCCAGCCAGAGGACGTAGAAGGCCAAGAGGTTGACGTAGAAGCCATAGAGGCTGATGCAGGCAACGCAGAGGGCTGTAGAGCTTATGCTGAGCTAAATAAGCTAAGCTGAGGAATTTTCGTGGGGCAAACTAAGAGCTGATTAGCTAACACAGAGCCGCAGGAGGTTGATGCAGTCCTTGGAGGGTGACGCAATTCCAGAGGGTAGTTTGGAGTAGCTTTCGTTGTCCATCTAAGGGAGAAGTCGAAGTCATTGTGGGGCTATTCATCCGGTAGCTCATTAGCGGAAATATCTGTCTCCGAAGAGAGGTACTACTGCCGAGGGCATTCTCTATTGGATGAGCCATTTATAGCACCCTAGTTGTATTCAAAAAACTGCAAAATAATAATAAAACCCTCATATATGCTGCACTGGTTTTCCCGCACTGGGTTTTTCCGGGGACGATTGTCCAAAAATAACGGTATCCCTTGTGTTGTCTCAGTTTATTTCAGTTGTTGATCTATATATTTGTGAAGGTTGTTGTTGTGTTTATTTCGATGTCTATATGATTAAATAACTTGTTAATGCAAAGAACAAGTAGGATATAAAAACCAGAAATAGCAGTAGGGATTTCTGCTAGATTCATAAATTTTCACATGATATCAAAGCCAAGTTGCAAATCACAGGACTAAAGACACCAACAGGAGAAATCTGAAAAATTTGCAACAAAAGCAGTTGTCCCGAGAGATAGCGTTGTTCCAAAGCTGAAGCAACAAGAGAAGAGGTGGCGCAATGCTTAGAGGGTGACACAGAGGCTCATGTAAAGCCTGTGTCAACATTTCTAGCCAAGGGAAGGGCCAGCGCAGAGGTAGGGAGAGGCAGAAGAGGCTCACGCAAAGCCACGTCATCCTGCTCAACCAGGTAGGATTGACACAGTTGGTCAGAGTAGCAGATTCAACCTTCGTTATGATTGCGCAGAGCTTGAACGGCTCAGTTTCTTCAGTTGCCAGGGTTAAGGGAGTTGTGTAGGTTGTGGTTTGAGAAGCTGGTGGGACATTGTTTCTGGCGAAGCAGAACAGTGTCTAAGGGGATGGAACCAAGGTAGAGGAAAGCACTACCTCGACTAATTTCTAGCCAAGAAATCCAGATCCGAGTTGTAGCGGCAAATGGGGATTGGAGAGGAGTGATTCAACAGTTGGCAGGAGGATTTCTAGGAGGGAAGTCGAGACTCGGAGGGAGTCTAGGAAAAGAGCAGAGATGGCAGTCAATGTACTGAGGGATCAGGACAGATTGGACGGATCTTCCAATTTTTTCATCTGGAAGGCCAGGATCCTAGCAGTTGTGGACAGACATCGCATCAAGGACTAGGCCTTGAAAGTAGTGGCTTTCCCAGTTGACCCAGCTGAGAATGAGAAGTATGAAGATACCCAGGCGAGGGGGAAGTGCATGATCCTTGACGAGGTCAAATATCATGTCATACCACATATAGCTGAGAAGAACACAGCAAAGGAGATGTGAGACACTTTGACAACCTTATACCAGGTCTCTTCCATGCAGCAAAAGATGCTATTGGAGAATCAGTTGCGGTCATATCAGATGCAGAAGGGAGAAAAGATAGATCCCTTCCTCATCAGGTTGCAAGAAATTCAGGACTAGCTTACTTCTGTGGGGTCTACACCGAATCTAGAGTTTATGACCAGGACTGCTCTGAATGCAGTCTCCAAGGACTAGTAAACATTTGTCCAAAGAATCTTGGGCAAAACGACTCTCCCCAGTTGGGAGGAGATGTGGGCAGCTCTTCCACAGGAATAGATCAGGAGGATGACCAAGGTGGGGAGTACTGGTAAGGGAGTTCGAGTCAAGAAAGAGGAGGAGGAGGATGCGGCTCTAGCATCTGCAGGACAGCAGGGGAAGAGGAAGAAGAAGGACATCTCCAAGGTCAAATGCTTCAACTGTGGGGAGATGGGACATTATGCATCTTAGTGCCCCAAGAAGAAAGGCAAGGGAGAAGCTTCTGATTCAAAGGCAGCTCTAGCAAAGGCAGAGAAGGAAGTTGAGACTGATGACGATTGTGCCATGAGTGCTCATGCACCTCTAGAGAAGAAATGGGGAGACATCAAGTTGTAGTCAAGAGGACTACATGCTAGGGGCAAGATCCTTGAGGTGCCCAAACTCTTGGATCACATAAGGCTACAGGTGCCCTTAACGACAGTAGCATGATGACAGGTGTTCGATGGAGCAACAAGGCAGGGCTAGAGTGCAGAAGTTTGTAGCAGCAACAGAGGTTGAAGCAATGCAAGAGGCACATAGCTGTTTGCAGTAGCGCAATGGTAGCAAAGGGAGCACAAGATAGCAGCAGAGGTAGCTTCAGCATCATGAGGCTTCCAGATTGACCGAGATGTCAGTATTTGGGTAAATTCAGTTACTTCTCAATAATTGACTTGCAGTGCAACAGTGAGCAGTGGCAGTGCTATGGGCAGCATGATGCAGCATGTTGAGAGGGAGTTGTAGTACAAATGTAGCAGTGTCATGGGCAGCAGTACAAGAAGCAGCAGTGCAATAGGATGTGAGGCAGTAGACCAAGCATCATCAGAAGTACCGAAACAAAGGATCAGTGTGAAGTTTCAATGGTGAAGCATTAGTAGAGCACATTCCTTGCTAAGAAGGAGTGTTGATTTTTGGTAGCATCGGATGTGCTCTAGCCATGAAAATTGGTGGAGAGGCTAAGGCACATGAGATCGCCAAGACCCAGAAGTCATTTGGGGAAATTCTACCCGAATGGAGAGATATTAAAATAATTAATATTTTCAATGGGGTTCCTAATTCTAAACTTAGGAAAATTAAAATATTAATGTGCATTGATATAATATGGGTGAGAAAGTTCTAAATAACAAGGATCAAGCCATTTCTAATCTTAGCCGTTGATTAGGGACTTAATCTTGGCCATTGAATTATCAACAGGAAAAGTATAGGAGGAGGCTTGAGGGTCAATTGGAGATACACCAAGTTAATCAGTCAATTCAATTTTCTAGGGCAAGGTTTGCTGAGAAATTGAGTTAGTGATCTATTGCAACGAGGGGCAGTTTGACAGAAGGCCAAGAATACATAGCAAAGAGGCAGAGAGAGTGTCAGAGAGACAATGTAGAGCCTAAGAAGGCTGACGCAGAGGCTGAGGAGGCCAACGCAAAGGATGCAGAAGGCAAAGACGTTGATGCAGAAGCCACAAAGGCTGGCGTAGGTAGCGTAAAGGGCTGCAGAGCTGACGCTGAGCTGAATCGGCTACACTGAGGAATTTTCGTGGGGTAGACTGAGAGCTAATTAGCTGACATAAAGCCGCAAGAGGGTGACACAGTCCTTGGAGGGTGACACAATGCCTGAGGGTAGTTTGGAGCAGCTTTCATTGTCCAGCTAAGGGAGCAGTGGAAGTCACTGTGGGGCTATTCATCCAGTTGCTGATTAGCCAGAATATCTGTCTCCGATGAGAGGTACTACTATCGAGGGCATTCTCTGTTGGGTGAGACATTTTTGGCACCCTAGTTGTATATAGAAAACTACATAATAATAATCAAATCCTCATATCTATTGCACTGGTTTTCCCGCATTGGGTTTTTCCGGGGACGATTGTCAAAAAATAACGGTGTCCCTTGTGTTGTCTCAATTTATTTCAGTTGTTGATCTGTATATTTTTGAAGGTTGTTGTTGTGTTTATTTCGATGTTTATATGATTAAATAACTTGTTAATGTAAAGAACAAGTAGGAGATAATAAACCAAAAATAACAGTATGGATTTCTATTAGATTCAGAAATTTTCACATATGGGAGGTTAATTTTCAATCCTAGTCCTGTGGGACCTCCCCTAATGGCCTAATGGGTATGGGAGGGGCACTACTTGGGAAGCCATGATTCAGATAGAATAGCCCCATCTCTCCTTATCCCATGCTTACTAATTTCCATCTTATATTATAAGCCCTTATTTCACCTTCCTTCTTCAGGTTCAACAAACTATTGGTTCTCTAATATTTGGCACCCACCCATCTTCATACCTAGTTAGGGCCTAGAAATGCACCCTAGGAGGTTGATGCAGCAAAAAGCAACAAAAAGAGCATATGATGGCCACAAGAAAAAAAGAAAAAGAAAAATCAAAATGCCAAAGATGGCAAGGACTACAAATTAGCACATCGACAAAAGCCAAGCATGAGCTCTAAGCCTCTACCTCTTTCATATAGCCATCACCCAGTACCTGGGCCAATGTTTCCCTATCTCATTGAAGACAAGGAACCCTTGCATGTCCCAACCCCTGATAGGCAATGAACTGCCCCATCCTAAAGGGGGTGATAACTACTATAAATAATACAAAACAAGCTTTCATTCCATGAGCTACAAGCAGTAATACAAAGAAGAATCGAGAGAAAAAAAGGAATAAAGAGGGGTGGAAAAACAAAGGCCGACGTAACTCATGCATCCATGATTTCTCCCTCCTCACATCTATACACCCAAGATGAGGTACTCCATCATAGCAGGTCCTTTTGACCATGCCATTTGGCCATGAAGTCTTTCCCCCTCCGTTCCATCATTTTTCACACGAAACCTATCAATTGAAGGCTAGACTAAGGACATGCCACTTCCCCTAGGGGGCTGAGAATACCTAATAGGGTCGTCTTTTAACCACTCCTACCTAGGGAGGTAATATCAATACGTGACTAAGGCCCCTATTTTGGAAGAGAAGCCTTATATGAAGTGTTAATTTTCCCATTTCTTTCAAGCTTGGTTCTTTTAGATGCAATAACGATTAAATGTACCTAATGGTGAAAGTTGCAACATTGGATATTGTGTGTGATTGGCAGGTGGTTCCATTTATAGGTCTGGGCAATTTAACTAGGGTCTAGGTCCTCTAGAGGGGCATATTGACACCCATAGGTGATGTGTTGAGAGCCATGCACCTCCAAACTATTGTAGAACATCATTTGTAGCCATGGGCACCTTTAGCACCCACAATGTTCTTGCATTTTGCTTTATTATTCATAGGATGATGCACCTGGACTAGTATGCCCCCCGTTGGCTTAGCAGTACGACAAGGACAAGAAGTTGATCCAGAGCCCAGATGAGGTTTGTCTCGTGCCTTGAGACATGGAAGGGCTAGCACCATCGTCAATTTCCTTAACACTGGAGCAAAATCAGGCTTTCACACTGCGAGGAGAAACATGAGACCCAGTTTGTGCCCCAAACCCAAAATTGGGGTCCACAAGATGAGATTGATAAAAACCTAGGGGCCAAACCCTAAATGGTGATTTTAGAGGGTCTCTACATTCTTCATGGCACCCAAGGCCCCCAACGCAAGCCATAGAAGGTAAATTAGCTAGAATGATGTCATAAATTACCTCACTTCGGCTCACAAGTGTGGAGATAATTATGATTTTATGAAAGCTACAAGGTCAGCTTTTGACCTTGCTTGTAGTTTGGCCATTATTTTATTGTTTGAGGGGATTTTAGGCTAAAATAGGCCTTAGTTGGACACATATAAATTAGACATCATGTAATTGTAATCTCTCATCATTACACATTAGAATTTCGACCTCTTTAGAGGAACTCGCACTTCCTTTTGTGTGGATGTTTGGAGATATTTGGATGCATTTTGATGTTTGGAGCTGATTTTGGTTATTCTTTCGAGCTATTGTTTGGTCTAATCAGGGATGCAGGGGAGCGCCTCCCCCCTCACTCCCAAAGCGCGCTCTAAGCGGGAGAAAATCAAGAGCGACCTAGGCATGCTCCCGCAAAAAAAAAATCGCTCCCTGGCTTTTTTGTAAAAAAACATTTCACAAAGATGTTCCAAATGCAATTTTTTTTCAAAGCAAAAAGATTTTTTAAGGAAGCCTAATATTCAAACCTATGGCCCTCATATTGATATGCAATTCATGGTAATATTAAATTCTTAAAATAAAAGTGCCATTCTCCTTTATCTTTCATTTTCATCCTTCTACTTAAATTTTGAACATTACCATGAAATGACTGAGGACATTTGAGAGTGATTTCCACCTCATTGGATTTCATATGGAGAAAGTAGAATTTTAGATCTCACTCAAAATCTAGTAGACTTATAATTTTTTCAAGATTTTAGGATTGGGAGGATTGCAATGTTTCCTTTGGATTTTGTCATGTACCAAGGTATGGAACTTGTATTTAATCAAGAGTACCAAGCCCTCTATGTACCTTGATGTTAGTAACGTTGGTTGTCGAACTCGTCTATCATAGCCCTACTAAAAATGTACCCATCCCTCAAACAAAATCTTGACTTGACATGCTACATTTTTTCTATCTTACATTAATTACTTAGAGGGTGATATTAATGACAAAGATCCCATGATAGGCAATGATTTTGATGATATCTAGGAATTTGTTGTAGCATGAATTTTTGGATGCTAGAGATCATCTAGAGCCTATTTGTTGAAGTATTTTCAGTTTAGAGATGGATTTCACTGAATGCTATTTTGGTTATGTGCACCCTTACATGATATATAAATGAGAACTTGTAACTTGTGGACATGTGGTTGATGAAAATTATAAATTCTAGATAACTGATGTTATATGGTTTAATCCATTTTTTTATGATTTTAATACCTAATTCATCATTCTACATGCTTTTGTTGACATATATACATCAAAATATATAAAAACTTGCTCTTGCTTTGCTCCCGACCTAGGAGCTTTTTAAAATGTCGCTCCCCACCCCTGCTTCCGCTCCCACTCCCAAGCAGCCTTGGGTCTAATGGATGGAAATCCTACACATTATCTTGTAAGTGTACTCTATTATTGAATATCTATTTCTTGATGTCTAATGTATGAAATTATTCATTCTAGGTTATGCTAAAATGTGCCCTAATTTATTGAAGATCAATTTTTTGAATGCTATCTAAATGAATGTTGCATGCATTACTCTTACATAACATGTGATGAATTTTCTGTTGATTTTGGGTAGCATCGGATGTGCTCTAGCTCCAAAATTTCGTGGAGGGGCTAGAACACATGAGATTTCCAAGACCCAGAAATCGTTTGGACAAATCGTTTGGAGGTGAAACTGACCTATGGAATCCCTGATCTGACAATACTTGGTCTGATGATTGGGGCAGGTTTCCTAAGCTAGGGGGTGACAGCTGCATTGTTAACAGCTTGCCAATGGTTGGGAGGAAAAATCATGAAACCTACCCCTATGCCCATCCGGAGGATCTTAGCAGGAAATGCACTACATGTCTGGGTTATAGGATGGCAAATATTTCCTGAATTTCATGATATTTCAACTCATATGGAGGCACAACTCATACTATACATTTAACCACCGTGGTTGGGATTTTAACCATGTTTACGCCTACAGTACACCATGACTACCTTATATGGCATGCATTCATGGGATGAATGATTTTTGTGACCTATGAGACAGTATTTTCCTCAGGGGCGGGCAATAGGCATAAAGCAAGGCCTAAGTTCTTAAAGCTAGGCCGCCTGATTTCAGATCATGTGGCACCTTACCTGATCAAAAATGATATTACCTATGCATGGATTTGACAAACTATCTGAGTCTTAATAAGACTCTGACCCAGCTCTGCACATGCCTCACTCTCTTGGCATTAACCATGGTTTGTAATAACTTAGTTATTGGCATTATTCTGGGTAGATGCAATTGTCACTCACAGAAATTATTCTATTACATATCCTTCTACCCTCTCTGATGGCTACTCACATGAATGAGAAGGATGTGCTTATAGGGTCTCTGTTTTGATGGGAGTGCCCTTTAAATCACAGTTTGAAGTATATTTGTTCCAAGAAGATTTTTTAACATAAGTCTGAATGCATTTGTGTAGTCTCTGACTGTGCCAAAATAGAAGAACCCTTGCCATTAATAGACCAAGTTCACACATAAAACCACAGTTTGGCAAGCCTCTGTTCCAAGCAGAATTATTAATGAAAAATCAGGTCTAATTCAACAGCCATGAGAGGTCAGCCCATACTAATTAAAAGGTTTCCATCCCCTATCCTTGAGCATGTCCTTCCATGTTAAATTCTGGAGTTATTCATTCTGCTATGACAGAAACAAATCAATTCCATAAGCGGGCCTGTTAGGGCTGCTCTGAGTAGAAATTTATTTTCATGTACCTTAAATGTGCACTGGAAAAGTAATTATTCTTCAACCCCTTTCTCCACGTGAAGAAAATGCTAAAGAAATTAAATTGCATGCACTACGTATTTATATAACTCCACTTTATTTTATAAATGCTTGCTATCCAGGTCAAGTGTTTATGATAGTACTCTCTTCTACTATGTCACCAATGTAGTCAAACATGTTCACCTATTTCTTATCTCATTAAGAGTGAGAAAATAAATCTAGAACTAAGTAGAGGACTGGGGTATTGTTGTTTCTCATGTTCTCTTGAAGGTTGTCGTAGTTCCAATGGCATATATTATATTTATTGCTAATCAGGTCCTTGGCATTGCTGAGGTAGATGCTTACTTGAACAAATACAACTTCATATCGTATCCACTGAGATTCTTTACTTGTAATAAACGTTAGATTGACTTAATCTATGGAAAACTGGCACTAAAATATCGGTTTGGGAACTCTGTTCACTCTATATTAACACTGTCATATTAATTTCATCTCTAGCCATAACATTCTAGGAATTGTAAAACGACCTTCAAAGATACCAGTCTACACACCTATGCATAATCAGATCAGGAATTCTATCTTGAACTGTGCTCACTACTTAATGGGGTGTTAGCATGTTTACAGAGTGTACAACTCCTACACATCTGAAAATATGCTAACCTCTGTACCCTCTCCTTCCAATGCCCAGCTTATATCCTTTTGACTAGCTTCTGATATTATTAGTTATACATGTTCCAGTTATGATTATAACATAAACTGGATTAGAGTATGACATTAGTAACCATTTGATACAAATTCTCAGGTTCCTCAAGACTGGACCACAAGGTACCATCACCTGACATTTAAAAGACCAATCTTGTCAGGATGAAATCCTACCATCATAAGGGAAGCCCCTACTGACCGAAACCCTCTATAGGGAAAATTATCTATGCAGTACAAACAGATATGAGCCAACTAATGTGGGTTGCTATAATTCTGCTGATATGTGTATTAATAGTGGCTGATTATGAATATGTACAGGTGCTCCTTGTATATATGCTGTTATTAGTTCCAAGGTTTCTAGAAAGTAACTCATGCCCTCTTCGAGGACCGCAAAATTGTTCAACGATCTCCATTGACACTGGTATTAATTCGGGCCTGCACCTGTGATAGGTTGCCTTGTAGGAACCAGCACATACACTTGCCTCATTCATGTTGGGTGGGTGACTGCGTCAAGGTCTGTGCGAAACCCTGAATGAGATATGCTGCAAATAATGCTCTAAACACTGCACACCCTTACCTAAGAATACATACATACATACATATATATATATATATATATATATATATAACAAGAGATCTTCCTGCTTGAAACTTGAAATGAAGATTGGTCACATACTCATGCATACATGGTAAGGTTCATAAAAGTCAGTTTTGTGACACGGGGACAACTGTAGGGTAAATTAACATGCATACTCCTCGGAACTATTCGTAAACTCCAAGTGTCTACTACCTTAGGGATTAATGACTTACCCAGCATTGAAACTTTATGGTTGATGTCCTTACTCCAGTTGGCTTTCCACAGTTAGCTTCTAGTACACTATAGATCCTCCATTATAAGATTTCACTGTGACCACATGACAGTAGTGATATCATGTATTCTTACTCAATAGCTCAAATCATTACAACAGTTTTCAGTAATAGAATTTTGAGGGAAAAAAAATTAAATAAATAAAGGAGAAAGAAGGAAGCAAGGGGAAGGGGCATGTTACAAGTGGTATCAGAGCCCAAGTTGCAACACTGGGCCTTGGGGTTGAAATGATATGTTAATGGGGTAGAAATGATATTACTAGTATATGTGTGCTATTTAGTGTTAATAAGTCTACAAGATGTTGGTATGATACTCTTTTATCTGATATAGTTAATAAATGCATGCCTTGATGTTGACACATCACAGGCGCCAACAGGACAAGGGAATGAACCACAAGATGGTCGAGTACAGCTCCAACAGATCTTAGCATGGGCCAGAAGAAAGATCCGTCAGATGGGAGAGGTCAGCAGAGCAATGTGGAGAAGGAGAATCTCCCAACTGGGTTGACACCTTGAGGAGTCTCAAGGCTGAGCTAAGAAGTTACAAAGACGACAATGTCAGGGCCCAGGAAAGGAAAGCAGAAGTCAATGTTGCTATCTTACAGAGCCTTTTAGAATTACAAAGGAAAATACAACATGGACCAATTCCTAGAAATAAACAAAAATGCAGGGAAGCGGAAGAAGAGACAAATGGAGCAGATGGGAGTCAATCTAGGAAGAAACACAGGTTGGGAAGTGATGAAACAATAAAAGGAGGTACTCTTGTAAGTACCCCTAAGTGGGTAACCAGCACACATAAACAGTATTATGAATCCCCTCCTAGGAAGCATTATCACCATCAGAACAGAAAGGGGGCATATTGCATGCCCAAAGAGTTCAAGAAGGCCAAACCCCCTACCTTTGATGGAGAAATGAGGAAATCCAAAGATGCAAAAGCCTGGTTGCTGGGAATGAGGAAATTCTTTAGGATTCACAATTATTCTGAAAACATAAAGGCAAGGGTGGCCACATTCAACTTGAATGGAAAAGCATATATATGGTGTGAAGACGTGAAAAATGTGAAGAATATACAGGAAGAAGATTTGACATGGTGTGAATTCGAAGAGATGTTTTGGAAGAAATACCTGTTAGAGAGATATTTCGATAGTAAAGCAAATAGGTTCTATAAGCTCAAGATGGGACAAATGTCGGATAATGAATACATCTCTAAATTTCTGGAGTTGTTGCGATATGTACCATACTTGAAAGACTAGAAGGCAAAATTCCAAAGGTTTATCAGTGGACTACCTAATCTTTTAAGGATCGCATTGAAATTGATGAACCTCAAACATTAGAGGATGCCATTAGAAAACTGAAACATTGTTATGAGAAGTCAAGACACAGGCTAGAAATTACGGGTGTTTGGAGACCAAAAGGTAATAGGAAGAATAAAGAAAGATAGCATAAGAAAGGAAGGAAAATGCTAACCACTGGTAAAAAGGAAGGTACAACCTCAACCAACACAAGCCAACCTCAACCAAAGTTCAATCAGACAGAGAAGGGGTACATGCATCAACCTATAGGGGGACATAATAAATTAGATGATAAGAAACCATTGCAATTTTGGACGTGTTGAGGGAATCACCATAAGATAGATTTCCCGCAACGAAAGGATTTCAGGCCACAAACCTACAATATTCAAGAATCTCGCATCATGGGGGATGTAGCACAAAATATATCTAGGATATATGTCATCATTGATAATAGACAGGCTGACCATCAAGCCTCCATCATAGATATGGAAGGTAAAATTTGCAATAAAATTGTCTCCATTCTAATTGATCATGGCTCCAATTATAGTTACATTAGCCTTGAGCTTGTAGATCACTACCATCTCACCAAAGAAAACCATGCAAAAGCATGGTTGGTCCAACTAGCCACAGGGACAAAAAGAAGAGTAAGCCACTCGGTAAAATCATGTGCATTTGAACTCAATGGCATGGCAACTGTAGCAAACCTTAATCTAATTCCCCTGGGTGCATATAATATGCTACTGGGTATGGACTGGTTGTATGCTCATTGAGAAAAAGTAGATTGTTACGAGAAGGCTATTGAATGCCTAGATGAGACAGGGGAAAGGAGGATGTTACAAGGAAAAAGGAAACCCACCTCAGTAAGAATAATGACAGCTATGTAAACTAAGCGTAGCCACAGAAAAGGGTGTACCCTATTTGTCGTACACATTACTCTATTGTAGAAGCAATTCATGCCATGCTTCATGATCAAGGCCTTTTGAAGTTCCTATGAGCTGAATTTGCAAATACCGCCATGTATGTTCAAACCAATGCCCTCATCAAGCATTGGACTCCAAGACTCCTGACGAAATGTTCACTAGTAAGAATCTTGATGTCTCTCATTTTAGAATTTTGGAAGTCTCGTATATTTTCATGTGCCAAAAGAGAAAAGAACCAAATTGGGTGCATCTGGAAAGAAAGGAATCTTTGTGGGCTATAGTGAAAATTCTAAGGGATATAGAATTTGTGTCTAGTCAAAAGGAAGTTGAGATAAGTCATGATGTTACCTTCGACGAAGATATGGCCCTTAGGAAGATCAACAACCTTCCTATCCTAAGGAAGGAAAAAGAAGCAGACACCGAAAATCAGGTTGCAAAGAAGACGAAATGATGCCTGATGTTGATGAACCTATGGATCCTATTGATCCTCCTCCTCATGAGCCCTCCTCCTCCAAAAGGAGACCCTCATGGCTTAGGGAAACTCTCGAAGATGCCAAGAGACACATTGCACCAAGGGGGACTTTCCGTGAAAGCAAGAAGACGAACAAGTATCAAGGATATTTGACCGCCATGAGCACTATCATTCAAAATGAACCTTCATCATTCAAAGAAGTCATGAAGCACCAAGTATGGAAGGATGCTATGAATGAAGAATACAAGTCAATTATAAAGAATGATGTCTGGGATGTGGTCCCTAGACCCCGGGACAAATCGGTTGTCACCTCTAAGTGGATATACAAAATCAAGCATGAAGTTAATGGAAGTGCAGAAAAGTTCAAGGCTCGCTTTGTTACTCGAGGCTTCTCTCAAAAGGAGGGTGTAGATTACGATGATATATTTGCACTCGTTGCCTGATACACCACCATCCGATCGATCATAGCCCTTGCTACCTCACAAGGATGGAACCTACATCAGATGGATGTCAAGACCACTTTCATGCATAGTTCAATCAAAGAGGAAGTCCATGTGGAACAACCCGAGGGGTTTGAGATTCATGATCGGGAATCTCATGTATGCAAGATGAAGAAAGCTATCTATGGATTGAAGCAAGCACCTCGAGCTTGGTATGAGAGGATCAATAGCTATCTAATAAAGATGGGATTCACTAGAAGTAAAGTCGATCTGAACCTCTATTTTAAAGTTGAAAATGATAAACCTCTCATTCTGGTACTATATTTGGACGATCTCTTTCTGACAGGTGCAGACCCTCTCATTCAAAAATGTAAGAAGGAGTTGGCTTCTGAATTTGAGATGAAGGACCTAGGCTCGATGCACTATTTCCTAGGGTTGGAGGTCTGGAAAAATCCAGGTGAAATTTTCCTCTCTTAAGGAAAATATATTGTGAATATATTGGAAAGGTTTGGGATGGTGGACTGCAAGCCTTTGACTACTCCAATGGAACTTAACTTTAAGAAGTTATGTGGTAGTGTTGCTGGACCTGAATTGGGAAATGCTTCTGAGTATCATCAACTCATAGGAGCACTGATGTTCTTGGTGAACTCCCGTCCGGACATATGTTTTGTAGTTAACACATTGAGCCAATATATGGTTGAGCCTCATCATATATATTGGATTGGTGCCAAGAATCTTCTGAGATATCTTCGGGGCACAATCACTCATGGACCAAGATACACTGTCAAAGATGTGAGGCTGCATGGTTATTCTGATGTTGATTGGGCTGGCAGTGTGGTGGATCGCAAGAGCACTTCTGGATGTTGTTTTTACGGGTTCTACTTCGATATCCTGGATGAGCAGGAAGCAGAAATCGGTTGCCTTGAGCACCGCCAAGGACAAATGCATAGCTGCTAGTATGGCCTCCTGTGAAGCTATCTGGTTGAGGAAGCTCTTCAGTGAGCTGTTTGGAAATGTGTTGGTTACCACCGTGATCCTCTGCAACAACCAGAGTGGGATCCGATTATCAGAGAATCTCGTGTTTCATGATCTCTCCAAGCATATAGATATCATGTACCACTTTATCCAGGATATGGTAAAACGAGGAGAAATAAGGCTCCATCACATTGGGACTAATGAGCAGGTCGTCGATGTTTTGACAAAGCCTCTAGGGAAGGTCAAGTTCTTGGCCTTCCAAGAACGACTTGGATTCGTGGAGAGATCCTCTTATGAGGGTCCTATATGAAATGGACATTGAGCTCTGGGAGCTCCGAGGGGCTTGGGGTACTTCTTGGAGCGATGAGAAACCATAGGGTGAGTGGTATGGCCTCATGCCAGGCCTCCATTTCCTCTTCGGAATCTACCTCCTCTTTTATCTATTCCTCCCAGTCTTCTAAGATCTTGCAGATCCCTGCATCCATCCCAACCCTGTACATTGTTGCCGCTTCACTAATGAGCCTTTCTACCGGATTTCTTCCACGCCTGGGTTTCGAGGTACCCGAGTCAGCTACACGAGGTAGCTCCCTTCCCCTTCTGCCTCATCCGCTTCCACGGGCTGGTCTAGCCATTTCTTCACATTTCCATCCGCATTTGCCTCTGCCCCAGTGCCCCTCTACCCAAGGCTGCAGTGCCTCTCCTCTGCCGGAATTATTAGCGCCACTCACCTGCCAAGCATTAGCCTCTCCACCTTTTTGGTGTTTGCATCTCTCTCCTCTGCTCTCAGGGGTAATGCCCTGGTACCCAGTTCGAATGATACTTACAGTACTAACCGCCTGCCCATCGAGCCAGAAAACCACTACACTCATTTTCCTCACCTTTCCTCGCTCGTCTGTCCTATGCTTTCTCCGCTCCTCTCTGCCATTCCCTCGCACTTGCTTGGCTACATGCTCCCCTCTCTCACTGGTAATCTGGCTGGCCAGCTTAATTGCAGGTGATTCCTCATGCTCCCATCTCGAATGGTCTCTCTCGTTGCCAGTTACTGGTTCTAACCTAGTTCCCTTCCCTCCCAACATGTCGAGGTCTCTCTCACCTATTCTCCTATTCCCTTCCCAGGTCTTATCTCTCATTTTCCCGCCATGGAAACACACAGAAAGCATTGCAATAGACGAGTAGAGATAGATAACATACCCGGTGCTGAAGCGAAGGTGACTTTGTTGGTCCCTACGCTGGTATGCTTCGTCGTTTCTCCATCTCCCCTCCGCAACTATGCTCTCCCCATCACCCTTCCTACCTTCATAATCCCATTCCTTCATTCTATGTCCCATCCATCCTCCTGTCCAGTCCTTCCCACCTCCGTCACCACCCTGGCACTGACTGCCACTTCTCCATTGCCCTCTATACATTGTCATACAGGAGGCCACCGCACCCATTGCCATGAGCGTGTGGGATGCAGTGGATTGTACCCGACCCTTAGTTGTCCTAACAACCATCTATGTCTTGTGTCCTCGGGCACCCAACCCGATCGGGGGGGGCGCTTAGCATCCTAGACTATCATTTATACTCAACGGAAAAATTAGAATCAAATGTAGGGAAACCCCACTTAGGTTAGAAAAATTGTACATCCTAAGCCTAGAAGTGAGGGGCAAAGCTGTCAGGGTGACAGTGGGTGGCCTTTCCTGTTTTATCCTTAGATTTTTCCCTTTGTGAAACTAGTCTAAATACTCCAAGGAAAAGCTATTGGATAACATTTTTCTCTCTAGACAGGAGGTCTAGGGTTTTTGTCAATACAAGAACTACAAGTAGGAGGTGTGTATGATGTCTACGTCAAGGGGTAGTGTCCCATCCTAATCGACTATTATATGAAGAGGTGGTTTCCAACTCACAAGGTGCTATTATATGAAGAGGTAATTTCCAACTCACAAGGTGTCTCCTAAGCAATTATATGCAAAGGAGATCAAAGACCAAATCCAACCACCCAAAAGGGTGTCTTGAAAAAGGGGGAGAAAGGCCCTTACATAGAAATCTCATTCACCAAATTGGGAGATTCAACACATGAAGGACAACACCATAATTGATGTGTTTCTTGATTAGTGGCCTTCAAAATATACCTTGCAATGGTGTGTTATGATCCTTGCCGAAAAATGACAAGGAACCAATAATTATAGTCCTCTTAAAGGGGGAAACATCCTTTTACTAGAAGTAAAAATAATCTTTGAAACAAAGTTTAAGCAGCCAAGTGACCCAACAATTGTGGAGTACATCATCAAACATAAGAACCTACCAGTGGAAAAGATGACATGGGAAGATGAGTTATTCTTGCAGAATCACTAGCAGTTAGGCAAGCATTGAGGACAACACTTGTTTGAAGCGAAGAGGCATGTTAAGCCATATATATGTCCCATGTTAACCCTATAACCCCTTCTTAAGCCTTAAATATTGAGTGATTACATTTTTATTTTTATATTGTTATGTAGTCTAGAACCCCTCATGGTCCCATTTTATTATAATTGTACCCCTTGTCTCCTATATATATACTAAGGAGACCTAATCTTAGAATTATCAAATATTGTTTTGTACATTGTATTCATTGTAAAAGGAGGTTTCCCCCTCAAAGATGACTATAATTATTGATTTCTTATAATTTTTTAGGTGCAAGGATCATAACATGGTGAATATTTCAACTTGTAAAATGGAAACTCATAGGTTTCAATGATTTAAACTAGTGTTGCATGACTCATACTCATATAAGACTTGTCTGGCTATTGACTCAACAACTCGTATAAGAATTGGGAATGATCCATATAAGACTTGTATAAGACTCAACAAAATACATTTTCCCTTACCCTCCACCTGATCTCAAAAAAAAAAAAATTGAAAGTTGCTGCTAGGGATGGGTCTTATACGGGTTTGTACGATTTTTATACAAGTCATATGCAAGTCAACAGGTCAGTGCAAGTTAGTGCGGTTAAGGGTCTCATGCACGGGTTCTATGAGAGTGACTTGTTTTGGCATATGACTCGTCAAGTCCCATGAGCCTAGAAGGGTCTTATAAGGTTTGTGCTTCATTGATCTAAACCTTAGGGCCAAAGGGTCCTTCAGACTTATTCTCATGCTTACAAAAAGAAAGGGGAAAGATCTCTAAAATGAAATTTTAATTCATACATATGAGGTATTGATCCTACAAAAGATTTTTTGAAGGCTGCAATGTGGATCCATCATTTCTCATTATTTTTAAGGTTTTGGAAAGAGTAGATCCTAGAACATATTTGAAATGGGAACACACTCAGATTATTCATCAAGCTTTCCAAAATAACAAAAATCAAAAGTGATACACCTGCTATGACTAGATATATGGACTCATGAACCTAAAATTCCCTTTAGGTGCCAAACATGTCATGAACATGGGCAGCCAATGAGAGACTACCCAATAAGCTAGTAGGTTACTCAAGGTGGGAAAATCAATGTCAAAGGGTTTCAACGAAGTGAAATATAAATCTAAATGCAAAGAAGAAATGGAAAAAAAAAAAAAGGCCCCTTGACAATTGATCTGAATAAATTTGAGGTGTTAAATGAAGAGGAAGAGGACGAACAGCCAAGCCAAAGGGCACAAACTATTCAAGCAAGCAGGAAAGGACCAGAAGAGAACCAATAAATCCACCACAAAATTCAGATATGAGTCTTGCAACCCAATAAAAACAAGACTCCTAGACAACTGATCTGAATAAATTTGAGGTGTTAAATGAAGTGGAAGAGGACAAAGAGCCAAGCCAAAGGGCACATGCTACTCAAGCAAGCAAGAAAGGACCTAAACAAAACCAAAAAACCCACCACAAGATTCAGATATGAGCCTTGCAACCCAATCTTTAATCCTGCAGCCTTTGCAACCCAATCTTCAAACTTATAACCTAAACTAAAAGAGTTGGCGAAAAAGATGGAGGTATCAGCAATGATTGATAAGGGGCAGAGTAGGGACAAGACCCAGAGTGTAGGAAAACAGGAGGCAAGAACAAAAGGAATGTACAGGAGGACAATCAAGAGAATCTGAACAGCACTACAAAACTTAGAGAACAACCAGAAGAAGAACAAGGGGAACAGCATCAGCAGAGTACGAAAGAAGAAGCTCCTATAAAAAAATACGGAAAAAAAATAGATTCAAAAAGTAGACATCAGACTGATAGAAATGGAGTATGATCAAAATCTCCTGGACACCCTATCAGAAGAGTGGTAAGGAGTTTCAGTCCAAGTTTAAGAGAGTCAACGAAAAGTGAGGCGTCCTCAAACATGGCAACAATGTTTCTAAATCCTTAGAAATTGATGATCTCAAAAGTTAGATCCCAATAACACAAAGAGTAGGAAGACAAACCAGTAGACCTAAAAGACAACTTATCCACATTTGGAACAACACAAACCAAGGGAGGTTTATCTCCAGAATAGCCAAGATCCTTCAAAATGAAAATTATGTCATGGAACATGCGGGTAGTTAAACAGCTATAGAAAGAGGAGGCTGTAGAAAAGAAAAATCCTAATGTAGAAAACGGATATCAACTTACTTTAGGAGACTAAAATGCAGCATACAAGGAATGGAAGGTTTCATTCACAAAAATTGGAGATTTAGCTTTTCTAGCAAATACTTCAAGAGGGTTTTGGAAGGGGATAACAATTTTATGGAGAACCACTAAACATAGTTCAGAAAATGAAGACAGGAAAGGCAGTAAATTCCGGCAACCTTGAATCTATGACAGAATATATATATAGGGACGCTCACAAATCTGTATAACCCTACTAACCTCACCAAAAAATTAGACTGCTGAGGCTATTTGATCAACTATGCTCAATACATCCCTTATGGGCAATTGAGAACACTCTCATCTGGGTATCAATTACCTTAGAGCGCTATAACAAGCTTTTCAACAGCTGGTCAAGCCGATGGGGGCAATGCAGCCATAATTGGACTCGTCAGCAAAAGAAGTGCATCTTTCCTGGGGTCTTTCCTGGAGTCCGACCTTGTCGGCATATGCATATGCATGCATCAGGACAAGAATGTAATTCCTTGTAACGTTAGTGGTTTGCTTGTTGGGTAAAACTAAGTTGTAAACACTGGTTTGCCCAGTGGGTAAGAACAAGTTGCTAATGCATGGTTGACATAGGTTTAATGGCATAATGGTAAATTCATGGAAATATAGCAGTACAGAAAACCGAAGAGAAACACCAACTGACAACCAATTAAACTAACTGATGTTATAATATTATATATATATATATCATCAGAGGGAATTCGGCCTACACAGCAATTGACAGCCAATTAAACTAATACGGTGATGTATATATCCTATTTCAGCAGTACAGAAAACCGAAGAGAAACACCAACTGACAACCAATTAAACTAACATGTTATAATATTATATATATATCATCAGAGGGAATTCGGCCTACACAGCAATTAACAGCCAACTAAACTAATACGGTGATGTATATATCCTATTTCTGCTATAGCATTTTCTAAGCATTTTCAAATATTAGAGAAATACAAAACATGCAGGACATACCTTGACACAGAGACAGATGAGGGGCGCGATCCGCAGTGAAGTTGAAGCTTGCCAACACAATAATTACACAAGTATTTCAAATTGGACACCAACAAAGACTATATATACCTCAACCTGAAGGATATGTTTGGCACCTTTTTACAATTTTCCTCACAAATTCAATATATAGTTTATAATTTTTTCCTCATAAAGTGAACGTGTGGAGAATCTATCGCTGCTGTCGTATGAATGTGGATGTCTGTAAGCCGTCGCGGAAGATTCGAGATGAGAAAAGTTGACCGGATCTGGCCAACTTTTTCGGTTCGATAAATTGGATTCATGTGAAAGTAAATGTAATGTTTGATCACGTGAGCAACGGTACTGTTTTGGTAGGTGGTTTGATCACGTGAGCAACGGTACTGTTTTGGTAGGTGGTAATGTATGAATGTTTGACATGTTAATTGTCATTATGCCTGAGTAGTTCACAATTTAGCTAGGAAATAATAGAATTTTTAGCTGAAATTTTTGGAAATCCATATAGTTATTAAATTTTAGAATTTTGGACATTATGTGTTTTTAATGGTGATTTTGATGGTGATAAATCTATTTCCACCATAAAAATTATTCAAATATTTCCAAAAAAAACCATTCAAACACTTTAAAAATTAAATTTCTAGAAAAAAAATCACCAAATTCAAGTGAAAATTTCACCTAATGAAATTATGAAACAACTAATATTTTGGATACTATGTGTTTTTGATGGTGATGAATCCATTTCCACCATAAAAATCATTCAAATATTTCCACCATAAAAAACCATTCAAACACTTTAAAAAATAAATTTCTAGAAAAAAATTCACCAAATTCAAGTGAAAATTTCACCTAATGAAATTACAAACACTTTAAAAATTAAATTTCTAGAAAAAAATTCACCAAATTCAAGTGAAATTTTCACCTAATGAAATTATGAAACAACTAATATTTTGGATATACTGTGTTTTTTATGGTGATTTTGATGGCGATGAATCCATTTCCACCATAAAAAACATTCAAATATTTCCACCATAAAAAACCATTCAAACACTTTAAAAATTAAATTTCTAGAAAAAAATTCACCAAATTCAAGTGAAAATTTCACTTGATGAAATTATGAAACTACCTTATTTTTTTGGTATGAAAAAAACACTATTTATATTATTCACCAAAAATATTTGCACTTTTTACATATTGACCTGGCAAAAACAAAATCCAAAATCAGAGTCAAATATATAGTGTTTTCAATAGCAGGAATCCATCTTCCCCCAAATATTTGAAGGAAGGTACATGTATCAAAATATATATAAAAAACTGTGTGACAAACACATCAGATAGACAAGATACAACCCAAAAACTTTGAGACTATGTCCCCTGTTTTTTGAGAAAAAATATAGTCACCATCTACGAAGGAGATAAATCCCACTTCATAGAGGACACTGTATAATGCCCAGTGGCCAAGCAAAAAAGTATCCAAAAATAGGGGTAACAATAAGAGAGTAGATGTCTGCTTTATGTTCCCGGAAGGAGGAAATCTTCTATGTTATAGAATTTGTTCTCTCAGAGAATATCCACATGCCATTTGCCCAGTTCTTGGGACAGACCATTTTTTGATAATCTGGCAGCTTGCTCGTTATGAGCTCTGTTGATGTGTTGAATAGTGTATCCATGTAGAGATTACCAGAGGATCTCGATTCTCTTCATCCATCCTGTTAGAGAAGGGTTATTTATGGATATCTTTCCCAAGACATGGTCAACAATAATTTTAGAGTCCCCATTAACATGAATGTTCAGGAATTTGCTGAAACTTACAAGACCCCAAAGTGCCATTGCCTCTGCTTTGTTGTTAGTGCCCTTCCCACCATCCCAGCTAATGTTGTATTTTAAATGTTCATTCATTTGTATAGAACAACCACAGACACACACACCATTTTGTGCAGCACCATCGAAAAGACCACTTGGGTATTCCATCTGGGGGCTTCTGTTCTTAAGGATTTTATTGCTTAATTGTTTAGGTTGTGGCATGTATTCATTGTACTTTGTGATGACCTTTTGGGTGATATGCTGGAACGTTTCTTCACTGTTTTGAAACAAGAAATTGTTTCTCCATTTCCATATTGTCCAAATACATATTAAGGGGATGGATCTCCAAGGAGCCCTCTGTGCATTCCACCATTCAAGTGAGTCATGTAAAGAAGGATGTACCATGTAACAGAAACCATAATAATTTGACAAGTATTTCCATACCTGAGTGGTGAGATTGCATTGAAGGAAAATGTGTTCATTGTTTTCAGCTTCAACTTTGAAGATTGGACAAATGCCCCGCCCATGCCATTTCCTCTTCTGTAGATTCTCCGAAGTGAGATTTTTATTATGGAAAACTAGCCAGGAGAATATGATGACTTTACTAGGAATTCCAGTTTTCCAAAAAACAGTGGGAAAAAGCCTGTCAATTTGTTGAGGAGGAAGTTTGGATAATGATGAATAGATATTAGCAACACTTATACTCTCAGTCGTCCTTTTCCCCTTCCATGTGAGATAGCCATGGTCTTCGGTACAGCAAATTCCTATATTTTTCATGTTTAACATAATCTTGTTCCATTGTAGGACCTCCTACCCTTGAAGACCGATATTATGTGCTTCTTTCCATATAGGAAAAGGCCCTTGCTAGCCCTCAATTATTTGTCCCCATACAAAGATGCCCGCACGATGTAAGGCATTTTTGATATCTAGTGGGATAGAACATTCCTCCCCCGCTCCATTTGTAGGATCCAGATCAATTAAAATATTGTTTTCGTTCTAGAAACACCATGAGATTTGTTGTAAGAAAAAAGATTGTATTTTTCGGAAGCTTCTCTGAATCGCAGAGCCTTGCGTGGCACCAATAGTACCTTCCCTGTACCAGAAGATGAAGTCTTTAAATTGATTAAACACAACTTATAACATGATAAAAATTAAATGTAATATCTCTTTATTATGCGTTTTTTTTTTTTTTTCAGTAGAAAAAATCATATATTAATATGCTGCAGCAAATCATTACATTTCTGGTTTATATGGTAAACCGATAGCGTGACAGACTATTGACCAAAGGCATAGTCTCCTCTACAGATAATTAAAGACACAAACTGGGCGCGTGCAAATAAGGTAAGAAGATGAGAAAGTGTGACTGTTTCCTGATTGGAGTTCACATATTCAGATTTTTTGTAATATATGTTCCAGATGACAGTATGTTCATATGAGATAAGGGAAGATGCCTGTGCGCATTTTTCACATAGACGGAGGATCCAGAATCCCCATGACTATCATGGAGTCCTTGGCTTTTTGCTGTAGGTTAAGAGCAGGCCACCTTGTGTTGGAGAAAATGGCAGCATTCCTCCAATCCCATATATGCCAGCAAACCGTGAGAAAAGCAGAGCGTCGCTTGACTGTTTGTGAGCTCCACCATTTCATGCCCTCCTGTACATTAGAAAAAATAGTAAAAGGGAGATTAAAGTTTAGGGACAAGTCTGACCAGATTTTTTGGGTCCATTGGCACTGAAAAAACATATGTAAATTCGTTTCCTCGGCCTCCCTGCAGAAAGCACATCTTCTAGGTCCATACCATCCCTTTCTCTGTAAAACCTCCCAAGTGAGGTTCCTGTTCCAGAAGATAAGCCAAGAGAGAAGAATCATCTTTGTTGGGCAGATTGTTTTCCAGAGTGAAGGAGGGTAAATCAGATAAGTTGGCGGAGCTGAAAGCTGTGTGAGAGCTGCATATATGTCCCTGA
>APFE031381350.1:42712-56569 GCA_000404065.3 Pinus taeda
TGGTCAATTTTCAATTCATAAATGTAAATACAGGAACGAATAAGGTTAATTCATAAGACGGCAGGAACGTGCACTAATAAAAGTCAAGTACAGTAGGAATTTATGTTCATAATTAAATAAAGGATTAGTTCCTAAAAAGGCAGTAACGTACAAGTACCGTAGGAATTTAGGTTCATAATTAAATAAAGGATTAGTTCCTAAAAAGGCAGGAACTGCAGGAACTGCAGTAACTTAATTTAATTTTTTAATTTTATAAGTATCCTTGATAATGATATGCATTGTTCTCATTATATATGAATCTAAAGATACATTTCCATATGAGTCTGATAATGATATGATTTGTATTAATTATATATGAATATAAGAATACATTTTTATGAAAATGGTTTAACATATATATGATGAATTAAAAATTGAATTATGTAATTATATATTTATTAATTTCGATAATATAATGCTGGAAAATGTATGTAAAAGTACTTTGTTAATAGGTAAGAAACTTTTATATTAGTGTCCAATGTTTTATATTTATATAAATATAATAATATAAAGATATAAATTATAATTTTTTTTCTCGAGATATTTAAATATCTAAAAAGGATTTAAGCTTAACTTAATTTGATATTTATTTTGGAAAAGTGTGCTGGTGAGTGTATACTATTTGCATTTGCATTTGTAACATGTAATATTCTAGATATAAAGTGATTTAATGATTTATGTTTTTTCTTGATATTGATAGTTTTTTCAGGAGAAAAAAAGCATGATATATTATATTGAGTAAATATAAAATCAAATGTATATGTATGTATGGTCCACATATAGTACATATACTTTGTATCACATTAGTTATATATAGATCTGTCATATCAAAAGACAAATATGAGATTGTGAAAACATCAGTGTGAGAGCCATAAAAGAGTATATGGCCTCAGATAGTCTAATATGGAGAAAAAGGGTGGATATCAAAAAACAGTCATATTCAAACAGACCCATATATCATGTACCATGTAGCCATGATGTTGTCCAAAATGAAAGAGATAGGCATATGGGAATCATTGAAGATTTGTGAATTCCGTCATTTCCATGCAGTCCATAGAAATATGAGGATGAGAAATCGTCGGTTCCCATTTTGTCTGCTCCACCATAAGAGAGCTGCACGTGGAGAGTCAAAAACAGTCAGTGGAAAATCAAAAGAGTTTGCCAGTACATACCAGATCCGCAGTGTGGATGGGCATTTGAAAAACATGTGTAGGTTGGTCTCTTCATCTGATTCACACATATAACATCTGCTGGGGCTGTGCCATGAACGCTTCCTGAGATTGTCCCAAGAGAGATTCTTATTGTGGAAGACCAACCACGCAAAATGAATATATTTAAGAGGACATCTCGCCTTCCAAAAAGCTAAAGGGAAAGGCGAAGGAGAAATTGGAGATCTGTAATTGATCATATATGAATATATGTCTCTGACAGTCACAGACCTCCAATTACTGCAAATAGTCTAGATGAGGTGATCAACAGGGCCATGACGATGGAAGCCTCCTCGGGATAATGAGTCCTTGATCGATATCCAGTTTCCATCCAATATGTCCAGCAGGTTGAGAGCATGACCATCCTTCCAGATAGGTGTTGAGCCGCGCCATTCTGTGATGAGTTTGTCCCAAGTGAAAATACCCTGCCGTTGTAGATGAGAGGTGAGGTCCCTTGGTATGTGTAAGTCACCAAGACCACATATGATGGGGTCAATGCCGATGAGGACACTACTACCAGTATATATCCACCATCGTAAACGAGACAAGAAAAAAGTTTCAATCTTCCTCATGCTGAGCCATATGGCAGATCCATTCCATGGCCCAATGACCCCATGCCTGTACCAATATTCAATATTCCTGCCCTTCATGTATTTCTGTCGAATGAGATTGCTCCATGGACTGCAGCCGAAGATGC
The DNA here is from genome assembly GCA_000404065.3 of Pinus taeda. Taxonomy (NCBI): domain Eukaryota; kingdom Viridiplantae; phylum Streptophyta; class Pinopsida; order Pinales; family Pinaceae; genus Pinus; species Pinus taeda. The sequence continues at coordinate 44,657 of APFE031381350.1, forward strand.
CTCTCCACAAAGTGCGGCATAATAGCGTGCATCCAAAAAGTTGAAGGTCCTTGATGCCCCATCCGCCTTGTTGTTTTGGTAAAGATATATCCTTCATTTTTGCAAGATGGAGTTTTTTGTGAGCGGACGAGCCTCCCCAAATGAAGTTTGCAGAGATCTTGTTGAGACGTTGAATGATGCTTGAGGGTAAATAGAACAAATGTGCCTAAAACACAGAGAGCTGAGACAAAACCGTTGTGGCCAGTATCACCCTACCAGCCAGAGATAGTGTCCAGAATTCCCATGATGATATTTTTTTATAATATCGCTCAATCAGCCATTCCCAGTCCTTGGCCGAATATTTATTTGTTTTAAGTTGGAAGCCGAGATAAGTAATGCCATTCTGGATCGGACATGTGAGGACACCAAACATGGCAGCAATTCTATTAATCAATGTCATGTCTGCTCCATTATAGTATAAAATAGATTTGGTCTTGTTGATAACAAGGCCCGTGGCCTTTTGAAAATTGTTGAGGATGTCAAAACGGAAGTCCCATGATGATAGGTGTAACATGGCGCATAGAAGGACGCCATCCACGAACAGATTGTGTGATAAAGATATGTGTCTGCTAATCTTGATGGGAATGCATCAATGTTCATCCACCGCCTTGTTGATGTGTAAAATGAGTGTGTTCATGGCTAAGATAAATATAATAGGAGCAAGAGGGCAACCTTGGCGGAGTCCCCTTTCCGCGCGGAAGTAAGGAGATGGAATGCCATTAATATTAATTGCATAGTTAACGTCTTCGATACAAGCCATGATCCAGTTGATCATCTCAACCCGTAGCCCAATCTTAGCCAATAGACATCTGATGAAGCCCCAGTCTATACAGTCGTATGCCTTTTGAAGATCAATTTTGAGAACAACCGCGTCAATGCTCTTGGAGAACATGGAGAAGATACATTCCTGTGTATAAGCCACTGCGTCCAGAATGTTCCGACCCTTTAGAAAAGCATGTTGGTCCTTTGATAAATGAGTGGCCAAGGTGCCCTTAATGCACTCCGCGATGATCTTTGAAATGATCTTGAATGAAATATTGCACAAGGAGATCGGTCGGAAGTCTGAAAAGGATTCTGCATCTCTCTTCTTTGGGATGAGGGCAATCAATGTGGATGAAGTGTGAGGATGAATGCGCCCAGAGATGCGGGATTCCTCAATCATCTGAATGAGGTCATATTTGATAATGTCAAAGAAATGTATAAATAATTCTATGGTCCAGCCGTCAGGGCCAAGACATTTATCTTTACTAAAAGCCTTAAGGATCCCATGGAGCTCATCCTCAGTAATCGGCTGGAAGATAGAGTCATTAATGTCATCATCAAACATAGTGGGAAATAATTCAATACCCCATAAAATATCATGGATGGCGCATCCCATGCCCCGACTGTATTAATTATTAAAGTGTTTGAGGGCAGCATCAGTGATATCCTGTTGAGAGTATAAAAAACCCCCATTTCCATCACAGATTCTCCAAATAGCATTCATCTCTCGTCTGAGGTTTGCATATTTGTGGAAAAATTTAGTATTCCGATCTCCCTCCCTGAGCCATAACGCTCTACTCTTGAGACGCCATGAGGATTCCTCCTTCTTTAAGAGTTGTATCTTGAGACGAGATAGCTCAGCAATCTGGCATCTGATACCAAAAGAAAGAGAATTTGGATCATTGGAGGAGTAAGTGTGATCCAGCTCATGTTGAATCTTTTGCAAGGATAATCGGTCGTGCTTCCTTTTGTCCATTTGCCAAGACTTAACTTTAGATCGGACGTAAGACATGTGATCCCTAAAAGGGGGGGAGATGAAGATAAGTTGAAAACAGAGGCATTCCATGCATCAGTAACAACGTGGATTAAACCCGGATCATCCAAGAATGTTCTATCAAATTTGAAAGGATAATACTGACGGAAAATCCTGTGCCGCCATTGAATATAAATGGGCCGATGGTCGAATATGGAGTCGTTCCCAATGGAGAGAAAAGGCATACCCATAGAATCTAGAATATCCGCATGAATGATAACACGGTCAATACGCTTAGCAATATAGGCGCAACTGAACCGGCCGTTATCCCATGAATGAGTCAGAACCGATGGAGCAACATCAATGAGATTCCTATTCAATAGATGGTTCCTTAAGAAATCAGCAAGCGGGTCCATTTTCCTGCCACCACCCCAAACTTCGTCAGGACAGAGGGTGAAATTCATATCCCCCACAATCATCATACGCTGAATCTCACATAGATCCAATGAAAAGAAACGGTCCCAGAAAGGATATCTATGCACATAAGGGGCATATGTATTAAGAATATGAATGGGGAGGCATTGCCCCCGGAATGTAGCGGAAATCATAATGCCTGCAAAACATTTATAGGCATTGGCGTGAATCCAAAGGGGATTCCACAAGACAGAGAGCCCTCCAGAATGGCCACATGCATCAATGGCCACCATATACCATGATGGGAACATCTTTCGGAAGTAAGAAATGGATGAATGTCTGTCATGCATAGTTTCTTGAATAAGAATGATTTTCGGACGAGCAGAGAAAAAAATATGTTTTAGTGCAAGGTATTTTGGGCCAGCACTGAGCCCCCGTATGTTCATGGAAACAATGTCCATCATGAAATAGATGGTCCAGCCGCATCTGCTCTAAGGGGCTGAGTCTGTGGAGAAGACATATAAAAAATCGGGACGTCGACCAGAGATAAAGACTGAACCCCATGCTCAGGACATTGTGATCTATTGCGAAAGTGGCGAGAGCCACCCCTGGATGTCTTCCTGACAGTGATATTCCTGTCGGACGCCGTACTGGTAATGGGAGAGGCACGTTCAAAAGGCTTGTGGATAGTAAGGGGCTCAAGCTACACAGATTTATGATGGAGAAGGAGGTCAATGTCGTTGTCAAAGAGATTGGCGGGAGATGAAGAGGGAGAATTAGCAAGAATAACCGCAGAGATGGGTTCCTTCCCCTTTGATGACAGAGGATGGGTAGAGCGAGGGGGGAGGAGGAAGATATGAAGATGGGAAGAGAACCCCTGGAGATATCTCCAATCGGAATAGGAGAGGGAGATCAGATGGCAGGGTCTTCTTTAGGCTCAGGAATAGTGGCACAAGGATGGAAGGATGAGTGTGTCTGGGGGAGATTGACCCAAGCCAGATTAGATCCAACAGGTGAAATGGATGGTCGGCCATCGGAAGGACAAGGAGATAAGGATGGAGGATGATGAGGGGCAGGAGGCGGCTGAGCGAAGAAAGCATCAGAGTCGGAAGGGTGGCGGTGAGAAGACTTCTTCTGATGTGGGAAACGGCGTCTGTGGGCATCTTTCCTGGGGCACTTATCAATGAGATGCCCAGTCTTGTGGCAGGCAGCACAGCGGAAAGGAATGCCCCAGAACTCCAGACGTTGGGAGATCTGCATGCCTCGCCAAGAGATATCAATATGCTCCGGATATCCACCCCTGTAAGCCCGATCAATAAGGATCCAAGCGATCCTTTTGTCTTTTTCGCCAATACACCACGGGTCAACATAAACAAACCGGCCAATAGAATTACCAATAATCTCTAAAATCTCTTTGGACCACATTTCCAAAGGAAGGTTTGGGAGTTTAACCCAAATCAGGTTATGGGATGGCGTGTTCTTCAAAGGGTCATATCCAATGAACCATTGATGGAGGGCAAGGAAACTCCGCTTGTAAACCCAAGGACCTCGAAGAATGACATCAGCATCAACAACATCAAGAAAATGAAAGCAATACCAGTCCTTCATGAGATGGGAAATGATAGGCGTGTAACCAATCACAGGCTTCCAATGGACAACAATCCATTTCCGCATCTCCTCGTCGTACATTTCCGGGAAATGCCAGCGACCGATGAGGGCAAATTTCTGTAAACTGTCAATCCACTCAGCAAGGTGAGGGTTTTCCAAGTCAATAGCAGGAGGGGGGGACGAAGACTTAGCCGGAATGCGAGATTTGTTGTAGGTCTTATGTGAGCCAGCATCCATGCGGGAGGATCGAGTCCGTGAAACATCAGCGTCGTGGCCAGCAAAGGACTTGTGGAAGGACTGGTGAATAGTAGAACAGTCCTTGGTAGATCGTTCATTCGACATGTGGCAGTCTGGGACCCGTGACTTCTCGGCGAGAATAGTGGCCCGAATCATCGCCTCCGTGGCAGATGAGTCGGATGCTGCATCCATAAATAGATAAGAGACGACAAATGAAAGAAAGAATGACCAGAGTAGATGAAAAAACAGAGGTAACGTTCAAATAGAGTTGTACCTACTGACAATGAATGACATATATGTAGGAGAGGAAAATGACTGCGAGGAAAACCTGGATGCAAAAGAGCCTGGATATATTCAGCCGTAAGGGAATGAGTACGACGACGAAGACTCGAGAAGGATAAAGAAATCGGGATCAGTCAAAAAAGACAAGTGACGAGGCATAAAAGGACAAGACGACATATAAAATATAGGAAATATGACGTATATCGCCAGCATATAGCCCATATGAGGAAGAAATAGTCAGGAGAGTACATCTCCAATCCCCAAATGGGCAGAAAGAAGCTATCCAAAGCAATCCCAAGAGATCGAATCATTAATAAGCCGACATGGAAAAATGAGCATTCATCGGAAAATGATGGGACGATGCCAGAAAAATGATCGGAAAGATGGAAGTCTGCATCCAAGGCCAGGGAGGAGCAGAGCTGAAGATGGCTCCCTATGAAGAAGAATCCCCGTGACAATCAAGGCAGCAACAGTATATGGTGAAAAAGCACCACCATGACCCAATTCTGAAATGGATATCAGAGCAGGGCTTGTATATACGAACTAAACCTTTTAGATTTTGGGAAAGTTCACATAGCATAATAACAGATGAAATGTAGGCACTTCCAGACGGTAAAAATGAGGACGAGACTCACAAATATCGCAACAAGAAGGGATAGTATTCTAAAAGCCAATATGAGAACATGAAACCAGATAGAAATCCATAGCATGAAAGAACAACCGAGGAAAATCATATTAAGAAAAGTATATATATATATCTATTCATGGAACTATCAACCCATCAAACGACATCATAAAATGAACCAGATATACAAAAATCCATATTAAAAACCGTAGAAGGATAACAGGGATGTGTGCATACCTGGGAAACGACACAACGAGGAAGATAATAGCAATACCGCCAGCAAAAAACCAGTCAGGAGGAGGAGGAGAGGTAATATAACAGATAGCAAGAGTCTCTGAGGGAAAAAAGAGTATGAAGCGCAGCAGGCTCAGAGATGATGCCCTGCGCCAGACGGCACAAGGATGTAAACGAAAAAACGTAAGTCTGAGTGAATAGGCGATATATAAGGAGGATAGAGTTAAGAAAGGAGTATGAAATGTGTCACAAAAGGGTGCTGCATGCAGATGAAGCGGCCGCAGGAAGTCACGTCGCGGAGGCAGATAGCAGCGCCAAGTGTAAATGACTTACTCAGGAGTCGCGCACAGAGATAGGTGGAAAGAACCAGCTTCAGCACCCTGGTTGGTTGCTGGAACGACGGCCTCCTCGGTTTCGTCTCCACAGTTCACACCCTCTCTTCATTTTCCATCAAATAAAAATTAGATATTGATAGTTATATTGATATATGGCATAACATTCAATTGTTCCATGATCTCTATACATCCATTTTAAGGGTTAAGAATAAATATTAAACAATTTGTTTTTCATTTTGTTGGTTTTAAGGATTTTTATTTTGTATAGTTCAAATCGCTTATGATTATAAATATGATTATAATTATTAGTATACTTATTAACTATAAGGTTCATTGTAAGATATGTAATTATAACCATTATATGTAAATTATCATGGTATAATATTAAAGCTGCATAATATAATATTCGTAAGAATATAATATCATTATTGTTCTTAATTATTGACTATATAGTAGGCTTAACATTAACCTTAACATTTTTTTTTCTAAGTAAGGTTAATCTATTAATATAATACAAAAAGTAGTTACAGAGTTTCCTGGCCAGAAATGGACGCGGCCTTAATCAGCATATAGCCATAAAAGTTGTCTGACACTGCCCCAACAAAGGGGAAACCAGTCCAAAAAGAAAATATGTCCAGATACAACCAGAATTAACCCACAGTTTTCCTGACAAGACCAACCAATTAGAACCAACAACAAAAAACACCCAAAAAACAACAGATTATCTTGACTGGAACAACCACCCAACAAATTACCCTGAGGACCCATAAGACATGATAGAACTAGACCAAGAATTACAAGAAATGCCACTTGACTGATGTGACACGCGTCGCAGAGTCTTCCGGAACAGGTTCATCCACGATAGGACATGCCCAGTCATCCGGGTTGTCCAACTCACCACGTTCCATTGCCTGATGTTCTTCCTCCCTGCTTCTGGCTTCAATCTTCGGGCTTGACATGTCATCCATTCGGCTTTCCAAGGCTTGTGTGTCACTTTGAATGCCCAATTCAACATGCGAGTTGCCAGTAATGGCTTTACCATGCCGTCTGTTCCTACCTCCATTACCTTCTTGTTCGTCATTGTTGCCCCTATTCTACTGGGGCCAGCTCTTTGTGTCTCCTTCGTTGAAATGGTCAGGGGAATGTGCTGCCCAGTCTCTTCAGTAATGGAGATGGAGACAGTGGCTACAATAACCGGGCAATTCAAAGAGCTGTGGAACCAAAATTGCATCGTGTGAGGAACCTGATTCGGAGACAGTGGAAAGGTGGCAGTGCGAACAACCGCTTCTTCGCGAATTGAGCTGTGGAGGCCAGCTCTGCCTCTGCCACTCCTGTTATATGGATATTGACCTATAAGACTGAACTGGTGGGAATTTTGGCACAGGAGGCAAGGGAAGTGGAGTTATGGCCATGTAGAACAGGGGAGCGAGAGCTTCCGCCTCGCATGCCACCACGACGGCTACACATTCGGTGGCGAACCATGGTGGAAATAGGAACAGTTAAAGAGTTAGGAGGAGCAGAAGAGGGGTTGACAGAAGAGCTTTGCGTGGAGGTTACAGAGTGTTGGAGGTCATGGGCCAAATTGCAGAGGTTTGTATGGGAATGGTGGAATCCATTACCCAAATATAGGCAGCTCATAATCCAGCATCTACGCCCAATGCTGGTTCATTAAGTCGGCTCTCCCGCCTGTGGAGGGCATGCAAAGTGAAACAGGGGCAGAGTGACAAGAATGCTCTCCGGCTCCATGGTTATGCAAGTGATAGCCTTGCCTCAACTAGAGTAGGCATTAAATGCCGCCTACGAGGTGTCATGAATGTAATTCATGGTGGTCTTGGGATGGTTGCCGAGAGCCATGTGGCCTTCCTACCCGCCATCGCCTCGTCTCATCACCATTAGAGCCTTAATTACCACCCGCATCTAGGGAACATTAACCTTAACATTACTCACCAAATAAATAATTAAATTAATTCCTATTAATAGCTATTATCCCATTATAACTTTAACACATAAGTATGGTAATAACATTATACCTTATAATATCTTAGTTACCTTTCAAAATTCAATAATTAAACTAGCCGGGAGGAACGCTAGCTATGCGGCCTTGTTTAAAATACATTTTTGAATGCATAAATAGATTTAATGCCTGAAAAATCTATGGGGCACTTCAATTTTATAAATGAAACAACTTAAACTCAAATTTTTAAAAACATTTACTAAATTTTGGTCAAAATTAAGAAGAGAAACTGTCATAAAAGGCCAATGTCATAAAAAGGCCAATGTCTATTACTTAGATTGTGTGTGTGTAGTTATACTATATATAGTCTAACTAATTGACGAAATGACCTTTTCACGGGCACTTTTCCTGTTCAATTTTGTTCAAAATCAAATCATTAAGTATAAGTTGTTTAATTTGTACACATCATGTACCTAATTTTGTTCAAAATCCAATACATATTTTAAAAATCATAAGTATAAATTGTATAATTTGTAAAGATCATGTACCTAATTTTGTTCAAAATCCAATACATATTTTAAAAATCACAAGTATAAGTTGTTTAATTTGTAAATACCAAGTACCTGGGGGGAGGGTTTCACGCTAGAAATTGTATTGCCATATTCTGGCCAAAAAAAATCGCTCTCTCTATATATTCTTGTGGATGGTCAAGATTATAAATATTTTATTCATAGTAATCATAATATATATATTATATATATTATTTTTATTTATTTATTTATTTTTTTAATATGTGAGTCTAAAGAAATGTATTCATAATTAATCTTATATATATATATATAAATAATTTTATTTTATTTATGTGAGTCTAAGGACTAATGTGTGGCTTGTGGGTTGAGTAGCGGAACCCATGGGCATCTAAGCACTCAAAATCACCTAGGGATAGTTGGGCCACATCATCATGGTTGGACTTTTGTCCATGGAGTTTTGAACCATAACACCACAGAGTGTCTTCACTGACTGTGGTTGGTCTTTCAAGTGTAATATTATAAATTAGAATAAATAATATAATTATTTTTAAATATTTAATTTCTTTTATAACAAATATTATTAACTAACCAATTTGGAGTTTTATTGTCGATCCTTTAAATATGTTTTAATATATACTAATACTATGAGTTACCCAATATCACATGTCTATAAGTCACCAATTATAAATTTAAATTTATTGATGATCAAGTTAAGGCTGGCACAACCATATAAATTAAATGGTTGGCAAATGTTGATAGACATTAATCTATAATAAGCACCAAAACACTTCATAATAATATCTCATGTTGTTAAAATTTAAAAAATCATACCATGTAAATAGACTTTGTTACAATACCATGAGCTAATATCATGGATGATCAACAATACATGCCCAAAAATATTAACTCATTTGAGACTAGTTCATATCACACATTAATCAATTTAATTAAAAAAGATTAACTACTTTGGAGATAAATCTTAATCTTTGATTTGTGTATACTACTATAAATACTCTAGAATATTTCATGAAGGTTAAATCCTTATCATCCACGTAATAAATATTGATAGTTAAATTAAAATTTTGGAAAGCATATTCCAAAATAGACATGTCTATTGGCATAATTAATTCAACTTAATATTTCATAATTTTTATAATATGGACTCTTATTTTATATATACATACATAAAAGAATAGTTTGACCCATAAGGCATGAAGATATTTTTTTGAGGCACTCCTTGTTGAGAAGGTCATCTATACATATCTAGTAATGAGTATGGGTTGGTGTGGGTCACGACGATATGATCCCATGGTGATTTTGATAGCTTAGATGTCATTGGATCATGATTTCTCAAATCATAAGTTAGTCCCACTTATTTATATACAAACTAACAAACCAAAAACTAATATTAAAAATCAATTAGACAACTATAAATTTTAATATAAACTAGTACAACCACATTAAAAATATTAATGTGGTCGATATAGCCGAAAGCTTCATAAACATAACCAAAAACATTATTGCAACACCAAGAATGCCTTACTAATGCACACATTTACATGATTAACCATGTATAAAAAGGTATGGGTCAACTTTAAATTAAGAAGAAAAAAAAATTATAAATGAATGTTATAAATAATAATGAGGAACTTATCATGAACTTATTAGAATTGGAATAATCTCAAATCCCTAGGAAATTGGTGGGTGGGGAGCCACCTAGCACGAATCTAATTTTTTTTAAATTGATTAAAAGTAATGGACCATTTCGCTAAATAAAATCTTATATATAAAAATAATGTTATAAATATATGAAGAACCTTATCATGGAAGAACTTATTAAAAGTGTAATAATATCAATCCTAGGAAAACGGTGAGGGAGTCACGGGCACTAATTGGTTTTTTTAAATTTATTAAAGAAATGTAAACCTAACAATTCTTTAATACACTAAACCGTTGATAAGCATTAAGACTAAGCATATCTGAGCATATTCCTTGAGAACCAATGTAGGTTTTCAAGTAAAAAAATAAAAATAAAAATGTGAACAGAACCCATCCACCTCAAAGTTTAAAAAAAAGCCCTGGGAATTATATATATATATAATATAATATATAATATAAATAATATATATATATATATAATAATTATATTAATATTTTTAATATTATTTACATATTTACTTATCTAAATTATAAGAAAACACTTTTCCACTCAATATTTTTTTGGGATATAAATTAAGTAGTAGTTTAATTTTTTAAGTTTGGTCATTTTCTAGTCATGTTTTTTATCTAAATTTTCCTAAATCGGAAAAGAATTTCTTGAAATTTAGTACTAAAAACAATTAAAAAAACATTATTGAAATTTTAGTAAAAAAGTCAAACTTAAAAAAGAGTAGAATGTACTATAAATTAAATTAATAAATCAGTGGTACATTTTAAAGTATTGTATATTACAAATTTCTTTATATAAAAAGTTATTCGTAATTTTATTAATAAGTCAAATTACAACATCACACATTGAATTTTATTATTTTTATTACTTTTAACTTTTTATATTATTTTTAACATTTTGTTATTATTTAATTGAAGTGAGATGTAAATATTTTTGACAAACCATGGTTTTCCCAATAATAATTTTATGTAAGAAGAATATATATAACCATCCTAGATCTATCTTAATCTTGTTTAACTCTTAACAAAAGTTTGATCCCTCTCTAAGCTGGTAGATCAAAATTAAGATGAATCTAAGTTTCTTATATTTACAATTAAATACAAATAATTAATATATACTATATTTTTAACTAATAATCATCTCTGTATCTTAAACATATACATATTATAAATCCTTCCTTAAAATTATGATTATATTAATGGATTATTATTAATTAGTTAATTTTTTAATTTATATGTTTAATATATTAGTTAGTTATCATTTAACTTATATCTAATAAGGTAGTTATGCATAGTTTTAATATCACTTGTAAAAATGGGTGGTAGGAGTGGGAGTGGTTATCCTTTGCCCCAACAAAAAAAATGAGATCCAATACACTTAGAGGTTGGGTGTTGCAACCAATAGCCAAGCTGAATTTCTAGATCTTTGGAAAGGCCTAGAAATAGAAACTGCAAAGAAATTCCTGAAAATTATGGTATTTGGAGATTCATTGATTGTAATACAACGAGTATGAGAAGCAAAAGGACCACATAACAATAGTCTCTCACCCATAATGCAAATGATTGTTATTCAACTTCAACATTCGAACAAATTGAATTCTTTTATGTTCTAAGGCACCTAAATACTATAGCAGACACATTGGATAACATAGAGACAAGACTAGTGTAACATACCCCTGCTAACCCCAACCCCAGTTGAGCCAATTAATTATTCCTAAAAGGACCAACTAACCACTACACATTAATTTATCAACTTGGGGTTTCGTTTTTCTATTTCAAGGTTATTAGCATAGTTTATGCGAGAGAAATGAGAATATGACTAGTTACAATGATCCTATTGAAAAACAAAGCTACAATAACAAAGGAATCAACCCAAGATGCAATCTCTAATTATTGCAAACTATTCAAACCATTAACTTCTACAGGCTTCGAAAGGAAACAACAAAAGGAAACATTTTGAACATCAATTTGTTTCTTAGGGAACAATAACTACACAATAGAAAGACAACACTACAAAATCATACTGTTAAAAGCAATTAAGCAAACATAATAATAATATATGATAATATGCAGGAAACAGAAAGAAAGAACACTACTCTTAAAATATTAACTACAATAGATCTATTCTATAGTGATTTCAATAATCTTGATTCAAAGCAAAGCATTCAATATAACAAGCAGGTAGTAAGAAATTAATAATAGAAATAACTGGAACAATAAAATGAAACACCAATTTAATGATACAAGAGAAG
>APFE031381376.1:29876-72402 GCA_000404065.3 Pinus taeda
TATCTCAAAATCAAGCCTGATAGGCTGCTGGTCAGGATGACTCTAAGTAACTATTTCAAACCAAGCTTTTGACTAAGGCTTAGCCTCCTTAGTCTGAGAGGGCTCTCTCAAAGGGGTTTATGATTTTCTATTAATGATAAGATGGCTAACTCTTGTGATGTAACAACATAGACAAATATAGTGGTTGGATAAACATTTTGTAAGTTCCCATTGGGCTTATGGAGTCAATCAAGCTTCTGTAAATAATGACACTACCTTTGCATAGAAGTCAGGGCACTTAGCATTTAAATGTTCAGAATACAACTTATATGAAACCACAGTTCACACATGCATACAGGAAATCAAGCACAATCAGTGAATTCTGAGTGATTATGCATCCATGCAACTGAAAAAAGACATTAAGGGAAGAACAAAACACATATTCTGAACATGACAAATCCTTTGTGAATCCTGAGAAGAAAAGTAGATGCTTTGTATTACTGAAAATGGTATTTACATAAGCTAAAACAGTACTTTCTGTTATCAAATCTCCAACCCTTGTTACATTGTTGTCTCAGCTATATATAATCCTTATTCTTACTAATTCGAGTTTCCTCCTCCAGCATGAGGGGAACTTTAATTCGATCCTTATCTCTAAAGACACCTATCAACTATTTAACTATCTATTAAATACAAATAAACTGCTGACTGTAACTTTTAAAAAGTCCTAAGTAGATTATTACTCTAACTCCATCTTCGTGCCATAGTGGCTACTCCTCATCCTTTGACACCTGGTTCCCTTTAGATTTGGCTGAGCTGGATATTAAATATGCCATATTGGCCTTTAAGTGTTGAATCCCTATCTGCCCGTGGTATTCGGAGATGTACCCTGTTTCTCGGCTTCTTTATTGCATAATTTGCTCGAACATGAACAACACCTTTTTGAGTCTTTAATATCCCAAAGAATGGAACGTGGCCACGTTGTAGATATGATGTAGGCTTTGGTGATGGACAGGTGTGCCTTTTTCAAAAACTCCCGCTCATAAAATCAATTGTCTGTCTGCGTTTTTTTAAAAACATCATCTACAGCAGTTTCGTAGCGCGCTACGAAACTGCTGTTTAATTTAGAACACTTTACTTACTTTTTTTTAACCCGAGAGCTCATATCATCCAACCATCGGTCGCCAAAAACTCCCTTTGATGCTTCACATGTGTAGCAGGGATTTCAACATCTTCAAAACACTTAGATTTAAGCAAAATTAGCAAAATTGTGAACAAAATCTTTCCTGCAAAAGTGAATTCATTTATTAGGTACCCAGCTTAGCTCTGCCTTCAAGTCTTCAGCGGCTTTCTTTAGTTGATTGATTTCTTCCTCAGTTACTTCTATTTGGCTTTTCATGACTGCCACATAATCTCCTTGAGATGTAATGGCTGCTTTACTTTTGCTGCTTTTTTGCTGAGGTCGTGTTCCTTTCCCTATTTCCTCTGTTTTGGGCAGTGCTTCCTGTACCTGCTGGAAATTCCTAGTCATGGGTCTTCTTGGCTTGAAAACAAATTCCTGGGCTGGCTCATCAAACTTAAGCCTTTTTGAGGCCTTTTTCTTCTTAACCTTTACCTATGGTGATTTTGTCAAATCAATCTCAACCGGTTTAGACTGTTCTAACTCAATAGCCTGTAATAGATCATTTAGGCTCGCCTTAGACACAGGGCTCTCTTCGATAACTATGGCTTTTCCTTTCTCTTTATTAATCTGGCTCCTTGTCCTCACCCTTGTGACTGCTTCAGGTTTATTTACTTTGGGTACAATCATCTTACCCTGAGTCTTCTCCTTTGTTGTTTTTTGAGGTTGTTCCTGAATGACTGACGGCTTCACTGGTTTTGGTGGCTGTGGTTTGGTTTTCTTTTTAGCTCTTGCCTCCCTTTGAAGCTCAGCTATTGTAAACTCTCTGACTGGTTGAGGAGTAAGACCAGTTTTGCTTTGGAAACCAGCCATAAAGATAAAAGAATTCCAGTCTCGGCCTATCTTCTGGAGGCTATCTAGAATCAACAACTTAATCAGGCCATGGTGAAATAAAGAGGTTTCACAGTCCTCTTTCCTGAGCTGAACCTTATCACACATTTTACTTAGACTGCGAAATAAATAAAATGGAATGTCTATGGAGACCTTCCCGGTAAAATGTAGGAGCAATTTGAAATGATAAGGATAAACCTTATTGTATCTTCCCTCACAGGTTAGATACTTCTAAATGCAGGTAAGAAGAAGAGCATAATGTTCTTTGAGATAAAACCTAGGCACTGCTTTTGTATAATCCTCATTTACATATGCTTCTTTTAAGAACTCCTTACAAGGATTTCTATCAAATTTAAAGTTTTTAAACCATTCTTCCTGGCCTCTTGGTATCTCGATCACAGCAGCTATTGCTTCTGGAGAAACCAATATCTCTAACATGGCAACCTTTGAATTCAAAACAGTAAAATTAAGTGAAAACTCTTTTGTTACCTGTGCATGCCCTCCTTGCAGCTTTCTACAAAATCTCCAGCACCCGGCATCTTTAAACGCCTTCTTCACGCCTTCATCTCTGAAGGTTATGTCTAGGCCTTCAGGTTCATTCTTTTGGCATTTACCGGACCTGTGCTCCTTTCTCTCCATCTTCACTTTGAAATTTTCACGGCCAAATTCTAACTTGTAAATTCTCACAACCAAATTCTAACTCAGAAATCTTCACAGCCGAATACTAACAAGTCTGGTCGAGATGATTCACCTTCCTTTTTAACTCAGCCTCGCTTGTAATCAGGCTCGCTTGAACAACCTCGCCTGAAATTCAAATTTGGAAAATGACTGGTTAATCATGCCCCCTCACGACCATAATTAAGGACTATGCACCGTAAGATCTCTTGGGAATGAGATTTCCGTGCATATCAGAAATCTATTGGTGGAGGAGCGGCAAGTGAACTTTCAGACATGATTTCAAGAGGTCCTTAGACTGGCATGAATGGACGGACATGCTGACTCACCTATGAACTTGACATTTCAGGAAAGATTCGCTGTGGAATGCACGAATCCACGATTTCGCAGCGCTGTTAGTTATATTTTTTAATGATGCGCTGCGAAATGGGCCAATAAGACTGCGCTGCGGAATCACTAAAGGACAAGGTGACTTGGCATAAACAAGACATGAATTATGAAATAATGATGAGTGGAGAAAAGCCAATAGGAGCAGAGTCTAATTTAAGCTTAAAAACCTTTAAAACTCTGATTCCTAAGTGAGGCAAATAAAAAATGGAAACAGGTTAAACATAAACCTTTGTCATCGTACTAGGGCATGTAACTGTATGCATCAAACCTTTAGTTCTAAGTGATAACAGGCAGTCCTCCTTCATAAATGTCTTAGCAATTCTTTCAATCTTGGGATCAAGGAAAGAGGAGGCACCGTCCAGTAAGTGCTTCATGGAGAAACGATATAATAGTTGTGTTTTCTTGAAATTTAACACCTGGTTGATGGAGTCAAGAGTGATATAAAAAGGTATGCTCCCAGATGGAGACTTGACAGCTCTCTGATTTGGTTCATAATTTGCAACACATAGGTGAATAATCTCTGGAAAAACATTGACAGAGGGGAGGAAATAATGTGGTAAATTGGACTCCCATATTCCATACATGTCAGAGTTGCTAAGAAAATTGTTTCTTAGCTGGAAATAGGTATGCAAATGATTCATGTTCCCAACTAGGTCTTGAATAAGATAATCATTGTCTTCCAGGGCCATTGCCTCAAGCTCTTTGTTTGGTGAATTGATGGGAGTGGTGTCTAGAGCTGATGGAGTGGCCATTTTGAACTTTTCCGTGCTTGCACTTGGAGTGAAGATTAGTGAGAAAGCAGACTAAGGACAATCACTTTTGAGTATTTGCAAAGCAGCTAGAAAATGAGTTTGAACTGAGGCAATAGTCTTCAATGTCTGTAGCTTGTCATAAAAGAGGCCAACTCACAAAATTCGAGTAAGATTTTCCTCTCGTTGATAATTTCACTGGGTAGATAGACTGTGTGGGTAAACTACTGAGGAAACAGGGATGATTTCTGAGCTGAATATGGGATTTTTATAGAGGATTATGGTAACAGGGGGCAATGCACGACCATATGAAGCTTCCGCCAGCAATATGAACCTTTAAACCATATTTTGACAATGAAATTTGTAAGTGGGCACGGTTTCACAGAGCGTTCTTCAGACAGAGTGTTGATTGGAGAATTTCGGGCACCATGCAGGTGCTTTAGCATCTTTAGTTTGGTAATTTGCAGAGTTTTATGCAAATGAAATGGAGAAGATAGTGAAATAGGGGCAAATAGGTGAATTTGGGCAAATACTTGGTTTCAGCGGCGCCAAGGGTGGACGAGCTGGTACAATGGCAAGCTATGGAGTCGAATTGCACGTTGCGGCAGCTTGGCTGGTCGAGTCCGAGCTTTGGGAGCAAAAACGGTCATGAGAGTGAATGAGATATTTTACAAATGGACTGATAGAAATGAAACAAAATGGTTGTTTGCGCGCTTTTTATGCAAAAAATGACATTTTGGCGCTTTTGGCTCTTTCACGGCATGACGTCAGCATGACGTCATCGGCAGGTCCCAGGTACGGATGGATGTCATGGCATCTGACACGGCGGTGGCATGGCAGTGACATGATGGCAAGGCACAGGCAGGAAAGGGTTGAGGTGGCGGTAATGTGGCAGAGCATCGGCGGAGCGGAAATGACATCAGGGGAAGATGTGGTGCCGACATCACATAGGGGAAGGCAGTTTCTGGTTTCATGGCGCACCACTTTTGCACAGAAGCAGTTTCGGAGGAGGGGGCTCTGCCACAACCGGGAGGGCAACACGTGGCGGGAGTACGACGGGAAAACCACCCATCTCCCGGATGCTAACCCTCGGCACATCGGGGCAGGAAAAGACCCGCCCACCATAGATCTAGGGCGCTAGCCATTAGACAGCTGATGGGACAGGTAAGGCAATAGAGGATTAGGGACGGGGCCTACGTGCTATGTAATATTTGTTTAAACACACGGAAGAGGGTAAACATTAGAAATGTGGGTTTTAAGGGGTTAAGATTAAAGGGAAATGGTTGTTAGTTTAACCAGAGGTCAAACTAACTCCAGATTTAGAACATGGAAGGGTTAACAATAGCCCCAAATGGACTATTATTTCCCTTACTTAGGAAATATGGCTATAGTGCCAAGGGGTAGGGATTTTATTATTTTTTGGGATTTTATATAGTTTTAATAGCAAATAAGGACGGGAAAGTAGTTAGGTAGCTATATAGTAAAGTTAGGAGTTAATATGACTTGGTGGAGTGAAAATGTAAGAGAAATGATGCCAAGTTCAAGATCTAGAACTTAAACATGTGATTTGAAAGGGATATGAAGAAATGATTTTACACAAGAAATGTGGCTTCTTTTCACTAAGTCAACTCAGATGTCAACTTGTTTTCTTAACAAGAATGGAGTGAAAATGGACTTTTTGGGCAGATCCCAAGGTCCTCAAGGGGATGTTAGTAAATGATTTCTAGAGGAATGAAGGGGAAGTTAGTCATGCTTCTACTGTTGTACCATCAAGTCACTGCCTGGTGCCAATGCCATAAATGAGATGAGTCCTTCTTTGTGTAGGTCAAAACTGAAGATGATCTTGCTTCTGCAACCCCAGGCTACCTACCCAGCCTAATACACCTAGCATTTTTTGTTACTTCAGGAAGGGTGCACTTAGACTTGCAAACCCTGATTGATTTTTCTTTTTTAACTGCCCTCCTATCTAAAAACTACCGTTATTTCTTCCAAGGGCCAAGATTAAGCAGTTGGGCACCTTCATTCTCTACCTAGCTAGTAATCTGCCAAGTTTAAACAGTTTGGACAGATTTTCTTTCTCTATTTTCTAAAACAAGCAATTTAAACCTAGGGAGGCCAAGATTAAGCTGTTTGGCCCTCCTTTAACTGTGAAATTCTTCAAAAATGGAACTTTTGCAGCATGAAAAGGATGAACATTTTTGGCACTTCCACTGTCAATCATGAAAAATGAAACCTATTGGTATAGGAAGCTAACAGTGGCTCCACTTGGGGATGGCCTTTCCTTGTGAAAGGCCAAGAACAACATGTTAGACTACCTTAATCTTTAGTTGTTGTTGTGCTTTGAAATTTTCCTTCTTCCGAACGCCTTTGACTGAATTTTTATAAGCGGATATGCAGTATCTTTTTTAGTTGAATTGCAGTGAAATTGCAACTCTGCTTGCCTTTAGGGTGCTTGTGAACATATTGAAATCTGCTTGGGAACTTCTTTGGAATTATTTCAAACAACAGAGCTCTAAAATGGAGCTTTCTTTGATCTTTCCTTCAAAATTTGTTGTGTTGTTCCCTCTTATCGGCCTACTATAAAGGCGAAAACAAAGTGATGGAAATATAAAATATTAATGTACAAATAATATACAGAGTTGCGTTGTATCTAGATGGGGTCATGATAATGCTTCAACATGCAGCCATTAATAGGGCCTTCCTCATTTGTGCTTCCATCCAAACTTTTCATAAAATATGTGTTGTTGCCCTGAACCGCAGAAATAATAAAGGGGCCTCTCCAAAGGAAATCGAACTTGCCATGCTTTCCTTTGTCCTCCCTTCTTGAATCCCATCTTAAGACTTTATTGCCCATGAAGAAATCTTTAACCTTTATTCTTTTTTCTAACATTTTCTTGAGCTTCTCTTGTAACACTTGAGCTCTGCCATAAACTTGCTCTCTTGTTTGCTGCAAATGGATGGTTTGGTTTATCCTCCTTTGGATATCATTGGGCTCAGCCTGAATCTCTTGCAACATCTTGATAGTATGGATTCCCAAAGAAGAAGGGAAATTGGCCTCCATGCCATAGACTAACTCATATGGGCTCATCCCAATGGATCACTTAGTTGTCAATCTATCAGCACATAGTGCATTTGTGAGCTTTTTGTGCCAATTCTTTTTATTTTCCTCTAAGACTTTCTTGATGATATTGATTAATCTTTTGTTGGATGACTCGGCTAAGCCATTACCTTGAGGGTAATAGGCTGAGGAATGACCCAAGATAATGTGGTATTTGTGACAGAAACTGATCAATGTCTTTGATTTGAAGGCAGCAGCGTTGTCTGTGATGATTTTTTCAGGGCAGCCAAATCTGGACAGAATATTGTTTTCAAGGAATTGGATAATAGTGGAGTCATTGGCTTGCCTACATGGGATGGATTCAATCCACTTGGTGAAATAGTCTGTGGAAGTTAGAATCCACTTATGCTGGCCTGAGGATGATGGGTGGATTTCTCCAATGAAGTCAAGACCCCATTGTTGAAAAGGCTTCTCGGTTGAAATGGGCTTAAGGGGAAAGGGCAGAAGCTTTTTTTTCCTTCAAAGACTTGGAATTTGTGGCATGAAACCGCAAACTTTTTGACATCTGCAAACAATGAGGGCCAATAGAAACCAACCCTTAATATCTTGTCAGTAGTGGATTCCTGATATAGATGCCCTCCACAATCCCCTGCATGGAATTCTTTCATGACATTGTTAGTTTCATTTATATTTAAACAATTCCGCAAAATTCCTTCATGATTTTTCCAAAACAGGGTACCATCTAAGACACAAAACTTTGATGCTTTCATTTTTAAAAATCTATTTTTGGTTCTAGACAACCCTGGGGGAGCACACAGGTTTAGCAATATAAAACAAATATCAGCATACCATGGGGATTGTAAAAAAGCTTCATTGATCTGTGGAGTTGCCAGCTCTGTTTCATTGTCCAATTCATTTATGTCTAAGGCTTGAAAATTGGTTTCGGACATCAGTTTGGCTAAACCTTGTCCCTTTATAAGCTTGGTGTTCATACTCTAGAATGTTGGCAATCCACTTGCCTCTTTTGCCTTCTAGTCCCTCTTGAGTTAATATGTATTTTACAATAGAGTTTGGGACATAGGCAATCACATGTGAATATAAAATGTAAACTCTAAAGTCTTTGATGGACTTCACCAGGGCATAGGCCTACTTTTCCATGATTTGATACTTTAGGGGCGCATCCCTAAGGGCTCAGCTGAAAAAAGCAATGGGCTTTTCATTTCCTTAGTCGTCCTTTTGTAAAAGAACAGCAGTTATGGAATGTTCAGATGCAAATGAAAAAATGATGAAATCCTTATTAAATTGTGGACTTGTGAGGACTGGTGCTTGTGTTAATGCAGTTTTTATGCCCTCAAAGGCTTGCTTGGCTTTTAAAGTCCATTTCACCTTGCAATCTTTCTTGAGCATATTGCTTAGAAACCTTATCAGCTCAACTAAGTTTGGGATAAATCTCCTTAGGAAATTGATCTTTCCCAAGAAAGCTTGCAATTCTTTGATGTTTCTTGGATAAGGGATTTGTAGAATGGCTTGAATCCTTTCGGGATCAATTCTAATCCCATCTTTAGAAGTGATATGGCCAAGACGTTTGCCTTCTTCTAGACCAAATAGGGATTTCTTAAGGTTTAAACATCTGCCATATTTCCTACAGGTTAGGAATATTTGCCTTAGGTTCTTTAGGTGCTCCTGATCGGATTTTGAGAAAGTGGTAAGGTCATCAAGGTAGACAACTAGGAAATCATGGATTTCCTTGGCAAAAGCAATGTCCATGGCCCTTTGAAAGGTTACACCTGCATTTTTTAGTCCAAAAGGCATTTTGACATATTTGAAGGTTCCCCAAGGTGTTGTAAAGGTTATCTTGTCTTGGTCATCCAGGTGAACTAATATCTGACTGAAACCTGAGAAGCCATCAAGAAATGAAATTCTTGAGGACCCCACTACTCTCTGTAGAATATGGTCCATTTTCAGCAAAGGATAGTGATATTTTAGAGAGACTTGCTTTAAGTTTCTTAGGTCTACACACAATCTGATCTCACCTGATTTTTTCATTGTGGGAACCAAATTGGATACCCATTTTGAAAATCTAATGGGTGCTATGATACCTACTTCAAACATTTTCTTCACTTCCTTTTCAATGAGGGGAAGAAGCATAGGGTTAATTCTTCTAAGTTTCTGCTTAAATGGTTTTTGGTTTGGTTTTAAGGGAATAGTATGTTGAATAACTGAGGTGTCATAGGACTTTAAGTCCTCATAATTCCAAGAAAATACATCTTGGAACTCTTTGAACAAATCCACATACTTTGTTTTTTGATTAGGTGGCAGATTTTTGGATAGTTTAATGACTTTGGGCTTCTCTGCTGTCCCAATATTGCAGTCTTCAATTACAGCATTTAAGGGTTGCATTTTTGTCTTTTTGGGGATATCATTTGCATCAAACATGTCTTCTAATGGGGTTAGGCCAACCGGCAGAAAGTTGTCTTTTAAATCAATGATTTGGGCCTCTGTTTTGGCTATTTCCTCCAAATGCATCTATTTCAGCTCTTCTATGTTTTTCTGGTCAAAGATAGTTGGGCACAATATCTATTTTGCTACTTCAGCTGTTGGAGTTTGCTGACTTTGGCTTAATGTTTGTTGTTGTTGGTCATCCATGACATCATCATCTATATTCAGGCTTGAAAACTCCTGCTGTAAGGTGAGGAAATTATTAATTTTTACATCATTTTCAAACACTTTCCAGTCTTTGATATTGTCAGGGATAGCCGGCCTGTGCTTTATCTCAGCAGTGAAATGGTGATTGGGCTCAAAGGGCAACTTGCAGGTGCTAGCAAAGGTAGCTAGGCTGTGTGCATGTATGTTATGGTTTCTGGAAATCTAAGCAAGCTGGAATTCAGTGAAGGAATTGAGTATGTCTATGGCAGCAGACCTATAATCTCTTAACCTATTATCATTGGTGAAAAAGTTGCCTTTCACGTGTTGTATGATCAGGTCAAATTCTCCTAAAATTGAGACTCTTGTAGCTCCCAGGGATTTGATCAGTTTAAGGCCTAAGAGGAGGGCTTCTTATTCTGCCATATTGTTGGTACATCTGAAATTCAGTCTATAGGCATGACCCTCTGCATGGTTGTTATCTGTATTGTGAATCCACACTCCTACCCCTGCCTCTAACTTATTAACTGAACCATCAAACTCTAAATACCATGTAATTTCTTGCTTGTGGCCAGTATCAAGAGTTTCAGTCATTTTAGGATTGGGTGGACCTAATTTTTGTATTTGAGGAATTTGTTCTTGTATACTAGTTGTATTGTTTGTTTTGACACTTTCATGAGTATGGGTACCCAATTGTTCATTCATTTTTATCTCATGTTCTAAAGCCAAAGGCTTATTATCAGTTGGAGGAGATCTTTCATCATTAAACAAAATAAAAGAGTTCATATCAGAATGGATTGAGGAAATGGGAAACTTTTGAGGCTTTTCATCACTACTTACCACATATTTCATCAAAGTTTCTCTATACAGTCTCTTTGGTTGCCCAAAGACTAAAATAGTGCCATAGGACATGTCTAACTGCAAAGATCCCTGGAGTTTTTCCCCCGGGATCTTGATAACAACATGCCATACTTTGGTGGAATTTCGGCTACCACCACATCCATTAAGATTGTTTTGTTTGGGTACTAGACTAAAGAGACACACAAATCTTTGATCAGGCCTAAACACTTGACTTGACTAGAATCAAATGAGAATAAGTCCTTATATGGTCTTGTGATATCCAAGTTTAGCTTCTCCATTACGGATTTGGGCATTAGATTGTGTGAAGCTCCTGAATCAAACATTGCATTGTGTAATACTTTATCATGGATATGTAGACTGACATAAAAGGGCAGAACACCTCCATTTACTGTTTTTCCATCGACTTCTGGACCAAAAAGTAACTTATGTGTATCATCTAAGACATTAACATCTTCCCTATTCTCTGGTATTTGCAGTGACCTTTTGATTTGTTGTTTTTATACATCATGTTTAGCAAGCTCAGAGAGAGGGATAGATATCTTTAACTTGGCTATTTCGGCCTCTAAATCAAATGGTTTTTCTGCTTGGGTTTTAGTATTATAACTGGTAGATTTTCCCTTTTCAACTGTGTTTTCAGCAATTTTCTCTTGATTATCAGTGTTGTCCTGGAGTATTTCTGTTTTGGAAGCGTTTTGAGGGGTGTTGTTTGAATTCTCTTTTAAGGGAGAGGGTACTAATGGATGTTTGTATGAGGGGTGTATCTCTGTTATATCCTCTACTGTCACTTCCTTTAGGTTTGGGCCTTTTCCATTAGCAGGTTCTATTAAGGCAGCTTTTTCTTTTATTTTCTTTGGTTGTTTAGTATCCTTTGTTTTGCAAGGTTCTAGCACTTCTATGGTCCTACTTCTCAACTTGTATTGCTTGTGGACTTCATATACAACTGCATCATAACCTTCTCTGAAGTCAAACGACTCGCCAAATTTGGTTTGAAATTGTTTAAATTCTTGGGCTTCTTGGTCATCTTGAGTTAGAAAGACCTATTGTTCACTATCTAGACCCATCAGGTTGATGTGGGGGTCCTCTGTTGGTTCACTAGAGGTTGAGATTTCTGCATAATTCTCTTGAAATGGAGGTCTGATATTCTGATCAGGACCAGTCCTTCCAGCATTTTGGTTCAGATTTTTTCTAAAATTAGGATTCCTGGCTATATTGCTTGTTTGACCCTCCCAAAATGACTTTCTTTCAAAGGTTTCAACTCTATCCCCTAACCTGTACATACCTTTGATAATTGCATCTAATTTTTGCTCAAATGCTGAAGGTGAATGTTGTTCTTCTTTCTGTTCTCGCTCGATTTCGTTTGGCAATCAAGTTTTCTTCTACACTAACAGTTATATTCTGCATGTCTGCTAGGTTTAATGGGGCTCTTTCCCTCAATTGATATGCCATGTCTGATTCAAATCCATCAAGGAATTTGATCAAGGCCAAGTCAGGTGGGGGTCTAAGGTTTTGTGGTATGGCATTGTATGTATTGTTAAATCTAGCACAATAATCTTGAACAGTCTCTTGTAGACCCCTTTTTAAATTGTCATACTCAGTTAATATATGTAAAGGGTCTTTCTTCTTTTCCCATCTATTTAAGAATACTTGATATAGGGCCTCAGGATCAGCTATAGAATTTGCAGTAAGAGACCTAAACCAGGTCCTTACATCACCATTTAGATTTTGAACAAAGATCTTCATCCTTACTCCATCATCAACAATTTCATAGTTTTCTAAATAGTATTGCATCTTCTTGGTGTGCATTTGGGCTATATAGGAACCAACCCCATCAAAATAAGTAATCTTACTTTGATAATCCTGAGGCATGGCCCCTGGATTTGCAGGTAATTGTAAGGGAGCATATCTATTGGCCATATTTGCAGGAACAAATGGGACACCAAGAAGAAATGGAACAGCTGGAACGGCAGCAGCAACAGTGGTACTGGGAGTAGTATGTGCAGTAAATGGAGGAGTGGAAGAGGTGCTTGGAGAGATGGATGATGAGCTTGGTGAACCTGGGTTTGAACGAAATAAAACTTTGACAGGGGTTGAAACACAGCTTGGCTGAATTGTTTCAGGACTAGAATCAGCAAAGTGTTCTTATTGCTCTTGTTTGCTAAGGATCTTAGGAATTAGATTGGGATTTTCAAAAACAGCTGGAGGATCTGGGTCAGGATTTGACCTTGTGTAACGAGTTTTCTTCTTTGGAGCCAGCTTCTAGATTTGACTATGTTGAAACAAGGAAACTGATTTGTCCTAAGGGAATACGGCCAAAGTAACCACAAACCAATCTTTGGACTACAGGTCCTAGCCTCCCAGCAGTCAGAGAGGGCTCTCTCTTTTGGATTTAGCTTTGTTTGAAGGATTTTAGGCTAGTTATGGAGTTCTTTGTGTTTTGTTTAAGTTTAGGTGGGATGGTTGATTTATTCAAGCAGAGTTGGCATGCAGAGTATAAGAGATTCAAACCATTGGGTGTGGAGTCATGAAGTAGGGCTGCTAGTGTGTTTTCTTGGTCACAAGGGGACTATAAAGCAGGATAACTGTACATAAAACAACATTTAGTATAAATAAGAATGGAATGAGGGCTAATGAATGAGAGGCAATTAAGAATCTCTCGTTCAACTTAACAGAGAGAAGGTGAATGAGCTCTATCTAGGAGAACTCAAGAATTCCTAGATAACTGTCATACATGTGTGAATTAGGGGAAATATGAGTCAAAATGAATTCACATTTATAGCTAATTCATAGGAAAACATATAGAAACAACAAAAATTGAGCATAGAGTGCAATTAAGAAAATTCTAGACTATTCATTCTTCCTGTTATTTAGACAATGATACGATAACGGTTAAACATATATATATCGAAATACAATGAGGCAACACTTATTGTTCCATGTAGCAGCACAAGAATTTCACAGTAATTCTTCAACCATTTGAACACAACAGACAGTCATTCCTCCAATCTTTTCAGCAGTCTTTGATTAAAGAAATTCTCATATATACAATGTGAGTCTCTCATGAAGTGAATTCATCAACCAACCCCAAATACATTCTATGAGGGGATATATATACAAAATGGAAATACAAAATATCTAGAGGATGAGTTATTAACTCATAAATTCTTCCACCAACTGCTAAGGAGCGGTTGGTGAAGAAGTAAATGCTAAAGTAAATACAAAAGTAACAGTTGTTCTTTTCTGTCAGAAAATGTTGATTTTTGCATCCATTTGAGTCGACTGAGGCCGTGTCTTTAAAATCCACGCTTCTATGGCTTGCTATTCTAGCCTTTTGCTTTTTCATTGATTTGACGTGCTCTGCCTGTTCTTTCTTGCATTTTATCTGGTGCTTACTATTGACCTGTAGCTTACATGGAATTTGAAAATTGAAAAGGAGTCAAAGACTGATGTCACCTGGGTAAAATGGCCAGCATTGCTTGCCACCAATCATCAGGAGGAAGCTGATGCCTTTGTATCTTGATGAGTGTCTCATCCACTTCTGTATATTTGTAATAGATGGGTGGCATCTTAAATAGGTGGTTAACTTCATGCTCCATATAAAATAAGTTTTCCAACTTATCATAGAGAGTTTGTCCTGTACGAGGTCCTGCTTGTGCTGAAGAACTTGATGAAGCAGTAAGCTGATTTGTGACATAATTATTGAGCCTAGTTGCATATTGGTCACGTGTCAATAACCTTCCAGAGCTGGTTAGTAAGTTGGGAAATCCTCTAGTCTGCAGTGCTGCAAGCTTTATTTCAACATTATCCACGTCCTTTTCAATTTTTTGACATCTTGCTTCCAAAGTTTGAATAAGACTTCTTAAAATCAACACTTTCTTGGTTGTAACTATGGCATATGTTCTGTTCATAATCTGTAATGCTGCCAATTCTTCCCTGGTCTGATGATTTAAGAAGTTGATCATTTTGTTGTTGCCTTGCTCATGCATGTTTCCCAATGTTGTTTTGGCTCTCTGAGTTTCAAACTAGGCTTTGCCAATTAGCTCCACCTGTTCATACATGGCTTGAATTGACCTCCATTTGCTAGTGATTGACTGATTTATCTTGGCCCACAAATATTTTTTATTTCAATCAGGGTTTTGTCTAAAGCTAGCTCTTTCTCCAAGGCTTTAATTTTGTCATTCAAGGCCTTGGTTTCCCTGGTTTTTTCGACTACTTTCATTTTAGACTTGTCATACCTTTCTTCAAGATTGGCTAATTTCTCTTTGGCCTCTTTTACCTCTGTAGCCTGAAGCTCAAGTTCCTTGACAGCTTTCATCATTTCTTCCATGCTCATGTTTGATTTAGATGTTGTTGTAGTTGTTGTCGCTGTTTTTGTTGGGTTACTGCTAACTGTGTAGGAGTAACAGGGACATTAGCTAGACCTGTTGGAGGTAGGTGGGAGGTTGCCTCTGCCTGCTTGCTCTGGCCTGCTTTTTCTAATTCTTCCTCCATCTAGATTACTCTTTGATTCATTTTCATCAACAAATATGGTGTATCTTCAGTGTCTTTCTCTTGTATTAACTCTGCAGTTTGAGGGTGTTCAGTAGGAGGCAACCTCAATCGCTTTCTTAATGCAGCAATATCATCATCCTTTTTCTTCATGAGGCCCCTCACACCCTTAGGATCCTTAGGATCATTTCCTAGGTCAATAATAATATCCTCTAATGTTTTAATTCTGTTGTCTTTAGTTGTGGAGGACATTCTTTCCAAATCTAACTTAATGTTGGTGTTCTTTAATGATTCCTTTAAATCATGAGCCAGTGTGGCCTTCTCTGCTAGAGTAGCATAGACCATCTCACCAGTCTGTTTATGTAGCTCAATTTGGTCCATGGGGTGGATGTCTTTGGCCATGACCTGTAAATTTGTCCTGACATAGTCCGCAGCTGTCTGTGGCTGCTGAACTTTGGGTTTGAAGTGGCTAAAAATCATTTTCTCTTCCTTGATATCATATGCTGGCATCAATATTTCCTGTTTGGCAGGTGTTGCTTTTAGGAAATGGTCATATAGTTGTATTCTTAGTAGCTCATTTTGAGCTTTGATCTCTTTGAAGCTAGCTTTGACACCAGCTGGTCTCTTGCTTTGTTGTGTGGAGGAAGACACCTCCATGGCATGATGTCTATCTAGCTCTTGTTGGAAAGAGCTAGTAGGTGTTTGTCGGCTCCCCTCTCTGTCTCTCCTTGGGCTTTGAAGGATCTCTTCACTGATTTCCTCCTCAAATGGAGAATCAACTCTTTGCCTCTTAGGTTCAGGCTGCTGTATAGATCCACTAGGAGGTGTGGAATCTTCTCTCTCATGTTTTCTGCATCTTTCCTCATGGGCAGGAGTCTGTAAAACTGGCATTTGGGATGCCTCTATTTGCTGTGGAGGAGCCTGTTCTTGGGACTGCTCCTTTGAATTAGCAGGCAGTTCTGTAGTCACTTGTTATGTATCCATTGGCTCTTTGTCTTTTGTTGTACTTGTTGTTGATGAAGATGGTGCTTGGCCGTGTTGTGCAGCTGATGTGCCCTCTCTAATTTGCTGTGTCCACTTGAATGTTACCTGCTCACAAGAATCTAAGTCAAGAGTTTTTTCAAGGTCTTTAACATTTTGCTCCATAATTTCCTCCTGAGTAAATTCTTCAACTAATGTGCCTTGCGCCCACGTGTCTTGATTAGCATAATTTTCAATGTGTGGGATTTTGTAGTGTGTATAGGGTGTCAATCTATATTTGACTCTTCTGGCACTAATAAAGCCAAGTGGGCCATAAGGGACCCACTAGAAACTTCTCTTCAACATAAGTTGATCCTTCAGTATTAGGTCAGCATCTTGCCAACCTTCCTTCCTGTTCATGATAAAGGGGCCTGGGCGGTCTCTAAATTTCATGCGAGCCTTCTTCTTGATGCTGTGAAAATGAGTCAGATCTGAATTGATAATCTACCTGTAGTATTCCAAGGCAAATAGCCTAATTGGTACATATCTTGGGAGCCTGTAAGGACAAAGCTCACAGCCATAAATTCTAATGACAGTGTGATCCTTGTATAGATACCAATCACCTAATTTGTAGCTCTTGGATAGCTGCAATATCTTCTGCATTTCATAAGATAGTCTAGGAGGGGGAGCTTTCATTAAGAGGTAGGAGATTGGATAAACAAACTGGCCAATAAACTCACAGTAAGAGTATGGAGAATGTTGGACTTGATGGAATACTGATGACCAGAGGACAACAGATCTTCTTTCTCCTTTTGAATCCAATTTCTTGATGGGAAACTAGAAGCTTTCACACTGATAATATAAGAACAAATGGTACATGTATAAGGAATATTTGAAGATTCCCTCCCTCTTTAGCTTTGTGAGTTGGTCATGCATTTTGTTTGCTATGAACTTGGCATAGTTATACTTGATAGAAGGAGGATGCCCTTGGCTGAATGAAGACAACAGAACCAGCACTGTCTCATCAACATGTTCACTTGTTCTGAAGCCTAACACATAGGATATCATATCTACTAGTAGCTTGCCAACCTCATTGAAATGGTCATATAGGAATGGAGGTGGCTCCTTAGGTTGGCAGTCTTCCTTCGTAAATGTCTTAGAAATTATTTCAATCTTGGGATCAGGAAAGAGGAGGCATCGTCCAGTAAGTGCTTCATGGAGAAAGGATATAATAGCTGTGTTTGCTTGAAATTTAACATCTGGTTGATGGATTCAGGAGTGATATAAAAAAGTATGCTCCCAGATGGAGACTTGATAGCTCTCTGATTTGGTTCATAATTTGCAGCACATAGGTGAATAATCTCTGGAAAAACATTGACAGAGTGGAGGAAATAATGTGGTAAATTGGACTCCCATATTCCATACATGTCAGAGTTGCTAAGAAAACTCTTCCTTAGCTGGCAATACATATGCAAATGATTCCTGTTCCCAACTAGGTCTTGAATAAGATAATCATTGTCTGCCAGGGCCATTGCCTCAAGCTCTTTGTTTGGTGAATTGATGGGAGTGATGTCTAGAGCTGATGGAGTGGCCATTTTGAAATTTTCTGTACTTGTACTTGGAGTGAAGATTAGTGAGAAAGCAGACTAAGGAAAATCACTTTTGAGTATTTGCAAAGAAGCTAGAAAATGAGTTTGAACTGAGGCAGTAGTATTCAATGTCTGTAGCTTATCATAAAAGAGGCCAACTCACAGAATTCGAGTAAGATTTTCCTCTCTTTGATAATTTCACTGGGTTGATAGACTGTGTGGGTAAACTACTGAGGAAACAGGGATGATTTCTGAGCTGAATATGGGATTTTTACAGAGGATTATGGTAACAGGGGGCAATGCACGGCCATATGAAGCTTCCACCAACAATATGAACCTCTAAACCATATTTCGACAGTGAAATTTGTAAGTGGGTGTGGGCTCACAGAGCGTTCTTCAGATAGAGCGTTGATTGGAGAATTTCGGGCAGCATTCAGGTGCTTTAGCGTCTTTAGTTTGGTAATTTGCAGATTTTTATGAAAATGAAATGGAGAAAACAGTGAAACAGGGGCAAATAGGTGAATTTGGGCAAATACCTGGTTTTAGCGGCGCCAAGGGTGGACGAGCTGGTACAATGGCAAGCTATGGAGTCGAATTGCAGGTTGCGGCAGCTTGGCTGGTCGAGTCCGAGCTTTGCGAGTGAAAATAGTCATGAGATTGAGTGAGAGCTTTTACAAATGGACTGATAGAAATGAAACAAAATGGTCGTTTGGGCGCTTTTTATGCAAAAAAATGACATTTTGGCACTTTTGGTGCTTTCACGGCATGACATCAGCATGACGTCATCAGTAGGTCCTAGGTATGGATGGATGTCATGGCATCTGACAAGGCGATGACATGGCAGTGACATGATGGCAAGGTGTAGGCAGGAAAGGGGTGAGGTGGTGGTAATGTGGCAGAGCATCGACGGAGCGGAGATGACATCAGGGGAAGACGTGGCACCGACATCACACAAGGGAAGGCGATTTCCGCTTTCATGGCACACCGCTTTTGCGCAGAAGCGGTTTCAGAGGAGGGGGCTCTACCACAGCCAAGAGGACGATGTGTGGCGGGAGTACAATGGGAAAATCGCCCATCTCTCGAACGCTAAACCTCGGCACATCAGGGCAGGAAAAGACCCGCCCACCATAGATCTGGGGCGCTGGCCATTGGACGGCTGATGGGACAGGTAAGGTGTCAGAGGGTTAGGGACGGGGCCCGCATGCTATGTAATATTTGTTTAAACATGCGATGGAGGGTAAACATTATAAATGTGGGTTTTATGGGGTTAGGATTAAAGGGAAATGGTTGTTAGTTTAACCAGACATCAAACTAACTCCAGATTTAGAACACGGAAGGGTTAACAATATCCCTAGATGGACTATTATTTCCCTGACTTAGGAAATATGGCTATAGTGCCAAGGGGTAGGGATTTTATTATTTTTTTGGATTTTATATAGTTTTAATAGCAAATAAGGATGGGAAAGTAGTTAGGGAGCTATATAGTAAAGTTAGGATTTAATATGACTTGGTGGAGTGGAAATGTAAGAGAAATGATGCCAAGTTCAAGATCTGGAACTTAAACATGTGATCTGAAAGGAATATGAACAAATGATTTTACACAAGAAATGTGGCTTCTTTTCACTAAGTCAACTCAGATGTCAATTTGTTTTCTTAACAAGAATGGAGTGAAAATGGACTTTTTGGGCAGATCCCAAGGTCCTCAAGGGGATGCTAGTAAAGGATTTCTGGGGTAATGAAGGGGAAGTTAGTCATGCTTCCACGGTTGTACCATCAAGTCACTTCCTGGTGCCAATGCCATAAATGAGATGAGTCCTTCTTTGTTTAGGTCAAAACTGAAGATGATCTTGTTTCTGCAACCCTAGGCTACCTACCCAGCCTAATACACCTAGCATTTTTTGTTACTTCAGGAAGGGTGCACTTAGACTTGCAAACCCCGATTTCTTTTTCTTTTTTAACTGTCGTCCTATCTAAAAACTACCCTTATTTCTTCCAAAGGCCCAGATTAAGCAGTTGGGCACCTTCATTCTCTACCTAGCTAGTAATCTACCAAGTTTAAACAGTTTGGATAGATTTTCTTTCTCTATTTTCTAAAACAAGCAATTTAAACCTAGGGAGGCCAAGATTAAGCTGTTTGGCCCTCCTTTAACTGTGAAATTCTTCAAAAATGGAACTTTTGCAGCATGAAAAGGATGAACATTTTTGGAACTTCCACTGTCAATCATGAAAAATGAAACCTATTGGTATAGGAAGCTAACACTCCAAATGCCAGTAATTTTGATTTTGCATGCCGAATCCAAAAACACAAACCATTTCTCATTTGGAGCTCCCAATATTACGCGACGCACCAGTGGCGCGGCGCATATAGAGAAAAAACCTATTTTTGTGCCAAAAATTTGTCATGTGACCAAAATTTTCCCAAATTCCTTGAAATTTGGGCTGGAGGTCCTCTACGAAGATATGCTGTGCCAAGGAAGCTTTAGCCAAGATTCGAAACCGATCTTGCTCTTTTTCCTCTTTTGCTTGTTTTGTTGCTTTGCTCAATTTATCCTTCAAGCTCCTTATTCGGGCCTTTGCACTCATGTTTGCGTGCCCAATAATTGTTTTTCATGTGCTTGAACATGTACTTGTCATTGTTCACTTTCGCCAATCACTGTGTGACTCCATCTCATACTTCGATGAATGTTGTGAAGCCATGACTACTGTGTATACTGTACCTAGCCTGCCCTCTGATGATGGTGTGAGGCTGGGTGCCTTCGTAATGTCTGTTACCAAGGGGAACAATGAAACATGGATTGTTAGGAAGGGAGTGATGAAATGGGGATAGGTTTTATAGGGAGAAAGTTTTTAGTGTTGTGGGAAGAGTTTTGGGCATTGTGATGGGGTAGGGTTTAGGGTTTCTATTAAGCAATAGGAGGAGGGGGAAGGGAATATGATTTTGGTAGTGTTAGGGTAGTGATAACGGGGAAAAAATGACATAGGGGAATGAGGGACAGGGGTAGGGTAGGAAAAATAACCTTGGAAGCAACAACACTATTACACAACCCTAGCAAACTAGTTTTTCTTTGGGGTCTTCTTGTGTTTGCTTAATGGAATGTTTTTTCCTTCAACCACCGGCAATAACCCACCATATCTTTATCAAACTTGATGAGAAATCCATGATATAGAGCCTACCTGTTGATTTGATTGGTTTCACAGGAAGCTTGAGGCAATTTGGCACAATTTTATGCCTTTTAGTTTTGTGTGTCTCACCCTGGTTTTATGCGCCGCACTCTGGTTATATGCGTCGCGCTCCTCCTCCTGTGCGTCATGATTTTTCCAGAAGACTTTTGGAGGCCTTCCTAGTGTCCAAATTGGGTGAAGGATAGCAATTTGGAAGGGCCTTTGAGTCTAATTTCCAACCCAACTAGAATGTTTCAATTTGGAGTTCATTTGCCCTGTCAAAAATCAAATCTCCCAAGGCTGGTCAAAATGTGCTAAATGAGGCTGCCTCAAGGCAGAGTGCTGTTGCGGTCAACTTTTGAATGCCTTCCTCAACTTCAAATTGAGCTCAGGATAGCTCATTGGAAAGATACTTGTCTTCCGTTATCATTTAGATCATCAAGAAACTCATGTGGCCAACCACTCTAGGAGAAAACATGATTTTCCCAAGGTCACTTCAGAGGTGCATCAATTCTCACGAGGCGATTTTATTTTTGACATTTCTCTAAAAAAATGACACGTGTGTAAAAAGTGAAAGAGGTTTTTCTTCCTCGGTCCGTTATGGAAAAAAAAATCTCTCATTTTTCCCAAATTGATCTTTTATTGCTCAGAAACATCATTTGAGTGAAACCTATTCCGATGTGTGGGACAAGGGATTTGTCGAAATAAATCAAAATGAAGGGGATAAGTGGCTTCTAAATTCTTTGGAAAATTCTTGGAAGTATGGAGGGATGTTAGGAAGTAGGGGAAAATGGAATATTAGTAATTGAGTGAGGGGAAGGGGTCCAAAAAGGAAAAACACAGGCCCAACCTAGAAAATTGCCAGGTTGTAGCAAGAAACTAGGGTTTGTGCGAAAATGAGGAATTTGGGGGATCTCAGTGATGGGAAGTGTTTAATAAGGTACTGTAAGGATAGGGGAAGGTGTATGAACATTAGGATACAAGTTTTGCCGATGATTTGACCTTCCAAGAGAAATTGCCTTCAAAACCCTAGGAGAGGGAAATGACCTTACCTAGGCACAACTGAAGCATGAACAAGGTGTAAAATGACCCAGTGGAACTTGACATGATAATGAAAACCTTCCGAATGATGGTACACTCAGTTTGAATGGTGACATGGAGCTTCATTTGGACAAGTTTGACAAGGGTAAAATCAAACCCTAGACCTAATGCCTAGTGACCAAATTTTGCTTGAAGACTCACTGAAATGACAAAATTTGACCTTGACACCTTAAAATCGCTTGTGTAAGAGCATGTTTGATCACTGGAGGAAGGCTACAAAGACGGAAACTAACATTGGATCCAATGGGGGATGGTAGCTCCTTGGAGGTGCCAAGAAATGCAGATCTTTGGGTGAGCAGACGTGCCTTCGTCCATTGGGCTATGGGGTCCATTATTCCGACAAACCAACATGACTCAATTTATTGACTTAAACTTGACTGAAATTGACTCACTGCAAACTGACATGACTAAAAAAAACTTGACTCTAACAAACTAACTGAAAATACTAAGAACTGAACTTAAAACTTAACGCTTGGTGGTAGTACATGACCACCTGCATTTCTTACAAGCCTATATATCATCAAACTATATCAAACTGCCAATGTAACCAATCAAGAAGATGGCTTCTTGATTGATTCTTCTGATCAGATCTTCTAGTCAATAATTGATACTGGTAACTGGGCATCCAAAAACATAATTGGCCATGATCTCCTTCATCACTGAATACTGCAATAATGACCTTCACTATTGTCTGCAACAAATCTGCCATTGGATCATGAAGAACATAAGTTCTTTCCTCGTGCTGAAGAAACAAGGTGTCATTTTCTTGTGATGCTGATCTCTTTTCATAAATAAGAGTAGGTTCTTGGTCTTCAAACAATTCTGGACAAGTGGATGAACAAATCTCCTTTTCAAAGAACATTTCAAAACATGAGACATATGAGGAGGAGTCTGAAAGGGAATCCTGAATGGTCTGATATTCTGAAGTCTGAATATATGGGAGGTCATGTTCATACGATATGATAGCCCGCTTCTCATTACATTCATCACATTCATCAATCATGAGAAAAAGCAACTTCAGATGTTTCTTGAAACCTAACAATAACATTTCTATCATCTACCATAAATTCATCTAGAGGAACTTTTTCACTTGCTTGAGCAAAGATCTCATCTTGCTGTTCAAGAGCTGACTGGATTACCTTTTCATGAAGGCTTTGTTCTGATGACATGAGAACATTTGGACCCAAAACTTTGTCTTCTTCATCCCTGATGCTTTCAGCAGCCTAGTTCTCTTTCATGGGACTTAGTACAAGGTTTTCTTGGTCATCACAATCTGAATCTACATCTGAAATGGTTGTCTTAACATTATCACATTCTGAATTTAAAACTTGATTTCTCTGCATGTTGTCTTCTTCTATGGACAGATTTGAACCGACCCTTTTTCTTTCATCACTTTCAGTCATATGGACATCTTCAACCCACTGATCTATAAAGTTGTTCACCGGATTGTCATCCTTTTCAAAAGAGGCAGAAGTTTCACCAACGCTTTCTTGACCATGTGTGCACTGCAAATATTCTTTAGCTTGAGCTGGAACATGACCGTGCAAGAGTTGATCTATCTCGTCTTCAGACAAAGGAGACAAGTCCTTTTTTTTCCTTTTGCTCAAACAATGATTGCCTTCAATATTTTCAATTGAACGAGTATATAAATTTTCCTCATACTGCTGATCCATTTCATGTAATTCATGTTCACTGTCAAGATGCAAAATTCCTTCATTTTCCATCGTACAAAGATCTTGATTCGGCTGCCAAGTTTCCTGAGCATCTTGATGGGACTCCTCTAGTTTATCTTCATGTTTTTGAAATGCATTTTTGTACAAGGCTTCCATGATCTCATCATCCATAAAATTATCATCCTCATAGTATTTTTCAAGGCTTTTAATAAAAGTAGAAGCATGTTTGCAACAGTCATGAACTAGATTTAATGATGGATAAGAGTCTTTATATCTTTCAATGAACAGGGCATGAAAATCCTTTAGACAGTAAATACAAGCAGCGGGAAAATTTTCATACCAAGATTGGGCTTCACCTTCTAGAGTGACCAGGAATATCTTCATTAAGCAATCTTCAGGAAAATCAACCTTCGACTTGTGAATATGCATATGAAATCGAACTAGATGTAAAGCAGCATCCTTCTTACCATCATCTCTAAATGTAGGCAGAATCCTTCACCAATCTACCTTCAAAATTTTATTTAGAAAACCAGGGATGAGACCTCGGCTCACGGGAGCGTATCTTCTTGCAATCTGCTCCATTTTAAAAAGTCTCAAAGCTATTAATCCCTCTGCAGTGGAGTCACCATGAAGCACCGGTTGCTGGATTCTTCAGTGAAAGGAGTCGCCATGTGAATGATTTCAACCGTCTTCTTATGTCTGATTGTTGTTCACCATCAACCATCAGCTATGAACTTGAGATATGTACTGGGGCAAAACAATCTTCAAGCAAACCATTTTCTCCCCAGTGGAGTCGCCACTATGTTAGCACCTAAATTTTCCTTAGGCTGAAAGAAGGAAAAATTCAGGGTAACCACAAACCACGCTCAGTCTAGTAGTTAGCCCTACCAGAACAGGAGAGGGATCTCTCCAAGTCACACTCAGTGAATAAGTGAATGAAAAGGCCTGAGATGACTTACAGTGAACTATTTGTCTTAGGCTAGTAAGTGAAAATGAAAATAAGAAGTGATTTTTATGAATCACTGTGTTTCTGGAAAGTTATGGGACCACTGGACCTCAATCAACAGAGAACCTAATACAAAGGCACGGATTATTTCGTGAGGCAAGGTAGGTGGAAAGCCTAGCAATTTAGTTTAAGATAGTGTGGAATGGAGAGATTGCTTAAGAGGGTGAAAAGGGCATGGACAACATGAATCCTTTTCAACAGAAGAATGAACACTGAACATGAAATTTTCCCACATGCAGAGCAATAAAATTGAATTCTACCTTAGCTAACTTAGAAAATTTCAATGGAAATGAATAAAATGAGCTTTGAACATAACAAGATACATATGAAACATAAGAGACACATTTTCTACACTCACAACCACATGAATCTCATGAAACAGAGCCATTTCCTTTCATTAATCCTCTGTAAAAAATATACAATGCAGAAATAGAGGTTCTTTCCCACAGTCTCCCAGAAGTTACAAGCCAACCAACCCTTTGAAAATGGTTTGCATACAATATATAGAATGTGCCATGAAGAGATAGAATGCCCAAGTGTTGGGGAGTTACTCGAATCATTACAAAATGAAGGTGGAGAGCCAAACAACAGCTACAGCGCCACAAACATGACAAATGGCTTGGGTGGCCCTTTGCCTTCCTTTGCCACTTGGATAGCTAACCATCTAGAGTGAAAATACTAATAAAACTACCTTAGGTGCCAAAAAGTGAAAGTGCATATGAGTGGGCCCACTTACAAAAAGTCGAGAAGCGAAATTTCACAAAATAGAGGCATTCTGGCCCTTTTTCCTATATGCGTCGCGGCCCTTTTGTGTATGCGTTGCGCCACTTTGAGGCCAGTTTTGAGGCACTTTCCAGAGTCCTAAATGTGCCCAAGTGTGCTCGTTGGAAAGCCTATCCTGTCTACTTTCCAACCCAAGTGGAATTTTTGAATTTGGAGCTCATTTTCCCCTCCAAATCTTCATTCTCCCAAGACTGCTTCCTGTGTGTCAAAATAGGGGCAGTGGGGCCATTTTTTAGTGTATTTTTCCCTTTTAGTGGCCAAGAGCTTCTCCAAATTTCTTGCTCCCAGTGCCAATAATTTTGATTTTTCATGCAGAATCCAAAAATGCAAACCATTTCTCATTTGGAGCTCCCAATCTTACGCGTCACACCGGTGGCGCGGCGCGTATAGAGAAAAACCTGTTTTTGTGCCAAAAATTTGTCATGTGACCAACATTTTCCCAAATTCCTTGAAATTTGGGCTGGAGGTCCTCTATGAAGTGCTATACTGTGCCAAGGAAACTTCAGCCAAGATTCAAAGTCGATCTTGCTATTTTGCTTCTTTTGCCACTTTTGTTGCTTTGCTCAATTTAGCCTTCAAGCTCCTTATTCGGGCCTTTGCGCTCATGTTTGCGTGCCCAATAATGGTTTTTCATGTGCCTAAGCATGTACTTGTCCTTTTTCTCTTTCACTAATCACTGTGTGTCTCCATCTCATACTTCGATGAATGTTGTGAAGCCATGATTGTTGTGTATATTGTACCTAGGCTGCCCTTTGATGATGGTGTGAGGTTGGGTGCCTTTGTAATGTATGTTACCAAGGGGAAAAATGAAACAGGGATTGTTAGGAAGGGAGTGATGAAATGGGGATAGGGTTTATAGGGAGAAATTTGTTAGGGGTGTGGGAAGATTTTTGGGCATTGTGATGGGGTAGGGTTTAGGGTTTCTATTGAGCAATAGGAGGAGGGGGAAGGGAATATGATTTTGGTAGTGTTAGAGTAGTGATAACGGGGAAAAAATGACATAGGGGAATGAGGGACAGGGGTAGGGTAGGAAAAAGAACCTTGACAGCAACAACACTATTACACAACCCTAGAAAACTGGTTTTTCTTTGGGGTCTTTTTGTGTTTTCTTAATGGAATGTTTTTTCCTTCAACCACCGAAAATAACCCACCATATATTTATCAAATTTGATGAGAAAGCCATGATATAGAGCTTACCTATTTATTTGAGGGGTTTCACAAGCAGCTTGAGGCAATTTGGTACAATTTCAGGCCTTTTAGCTATGTGTGTCACGCCCTGGTTATATGCGCCGCACTCCCCCCTGTGCATCATGCTTTTTCCGGAAGGCGTTCGGAGGCCTTCCTAGTGTCCAAATTAGGTGCAGGATAGTGCGTTGGAAATTTATTTGAGTCTACTTTCAAACAAAACTATAATTTGTCAATTTGGAGTTCATTTTCCGTATCAAATATCAAATCTCCCAAGACTGGTTAAAATGTGCCAAATGAGGCTGCCTCAAGGCAGAGTGCTGTTGCGGTCAATGTTTGAAAGTCATTTGGCCAACCACGCTAGGAAAAAACATGATTTTCGGAAGGTCACTTCAGAGGTGCATCAATTCTCCCGAGGCGATTGTATTTTTGACATTTCTCTAAAACCATGACACCTGTGTAACAAGTGAAGGAGGTTTTTCTTCCTAGGTATGTTATGGAGAAAAACCTCTCTCCATTTTCCCAAATTCATCTTTTATGGCTCAGAAACATCATATGAGTGAAACCTATTCCGATGTGTGGGACAAGGGATTTGTCAAAATGAAGCGAAATGAAGGGGATAAGTGGCTTCTAAATTCTTGGGAAAATTCTTGGAAGTAGGGAGAGATGTTAGGAAGTAGGGGAAAGTGAAATATTAGAAATTTAGTTAGGGGAAGGGGTCCAAAAAGGCAAAACACAGGCCCAACCTAGAAAATTGCCAGGTTGTAGCAAGAAACTAGGGTTTGTGCGAAAATGAGGAATTTGGGGATTTTGAATGATGGGAAGTGTTTGATAAGGTAATTTAAGGATAGGGGAAGGTGTATGAACATTAGGGTATAGGTTTTTCCTATGATTTGACCGTCCAAAAGAAATTTCCTTCAAAATTCTAGGAGAGGGAAATGACCTTACCTAGGCGCAACTGAAGCATGAACAAGGTGTAAAATGACCCAGTGGAATTTGACATGATAATGAAAACCTTCTGAAGACTCACTGAAATGACAAAATTTGACCTTGACACCTTAAAATAACTTGTGTAAGAGCATGTTTGGTCACTGGAGGAAGGCTGCAAAGACTGACATAACAGAAATGACAGAAATTATCCAGGATTTGAAGACCTAATTGTCCTCCAAATTTAACATGAAAGATCTTTGTGCTACAAGCTATATTTTGGGTATGGAAATTAAAAGAGATCGTACAAAGAGGAAGCTCTAGTTAAACTAGATGAAGTATGTCGAGAAAATACTACAGAGGTTTAATATGCAGGATATTAAACCGGTGAAGGTTCCTATTCCTGTAGGTGTGAGGTTATCTGTTGAACAGTGTCCCAAGACACAAGAAGAGGAAGAGGACATGTCCCATGTTCCATATGCAAGTGTAGTCAGCCTAATATATGCAATGGTTTGTACTAGACTAGACATTGCACATGTAGTGGGAGTATTGAGTAGGTTTATGTCAAAACTAGGGAAGGAGCACTCAACAACAGTGAAGCGGGTTTTCAGGTATTTGTGTGGCACTAGTGATTATGGTTTGTGCTACCAAGGAAGACAAGGATTGGACAGAGTGTTGGATATTAATGGCTTTGCTGACGCAAATTGGGCAAGAGATCTAGATGAGAGAAGATCTACAAGTGGGTATGTGTTTAACCTATTTAGAGGTGCAGTAAGTTGGATGAGTAATAAAAAATATGTAGTGAAACTATCAACTATAGAGGCAGAATACATGATAGCCACTCATGCAAGCAAGGAAGCATTTTGGTTGTAGAGATTGTGTTCAAGTATGGGGTTAGTATAGGAAGCTATAAGGATAGACTATGACAGGCAAATTGTAATTTTCTTGGCAAAGAACCCTGCATATCATTCAAAGACAAAGAATATTGATGTTTAGTATCACTTTGTGAGGGATATGATAGAAGACAAAAAGTTGTTGCTGGTAAAGGTGGAAACTTTGAAGAATACTAAACATGCATTGACAAAATCTATGAGCTCTGAGAAGTTCTCTTAGTGTAGAGAAACAATGGGCATTTCAGGGCTAGAAAAATGACTAAGCTCTCTTGTGGCCACCTGTGGAAAGAAAATGACAAGTGGTAGAATGTTGGGTTGTGTTATATTCTTTCCACGACTAGCCCACGTAGTTAACCAGGGGGTTAGAAGGGGGGCAGAGCACCCCCTTTGTTGCGTCGATTGTGTATTAGGGGTAGGTCACAGGGGGTTTAAGGTGTACCCATAGCTCCACTTTATGGGTCCGGGGCAACGCCCTAGAAAATTTTGGTTTTGGCCCCTATCTTAAGTTGGGGGGACCCACCTATGGTTTTGTGCATGATTTTCGCACATGTTTTTTGGACGAGATGGTTTTCATTCCATGGTTTTGGATGCGATGGTTTTCAGTCCAATGTATTGGATGCTTCAGTATGTATAAATATGTATTGTAACATTGAAAGGAAATTATGAAAAATCAAGTTGGTAGTCCCGATTTTAGGATCTAGCGGAAAATCTCTATGTATATGTGTTTTATGTGTTATGCTCTCGCATTGTTTATTCTATGTGTTTTAGAATTCGTATGCAAGTAATTTTTGTACGGGGTTAAAACCTACAAGCACCAGTCTTGTAAACTGGGAAAAACAAAAGTTTAATGACAAATAATGCAAAAGGAAATTGATTTGCTCATGAAGAGGGGCACAATGGGAGTTTCTTCATGAAGGGAAAGGATGTAGGGTTTACTATAGAGGTCCTCCAGGATCAAGGAATGAAAGTACAGGGATAGTCACAAATGATGTGTAATAGATGTCGCCTAAAGCGTGAAGTCCAAACTATAGTGAAGGATGAAACACTTTATAAATAAGTGCAGGGAACCATAGTCTATTGTTAGAAATCCTTCAAGTAGGTATAGATACATATACATAACTAAGAACTCTGTCAAATGATACATGAATCATGGCATGGATGTAGCCATCGAGAGAATGATCATGTAAATGGATCCAGGTATGGGCACAATCATCCATCGAAGAGGATCATAATGAAACCAAGGTATGGTCGCAACCATACAACAATGAGAAGGATCATAGATGATAACTCATCGTATGGTCGCAACCATCCATCTAAAAGAGACACACATATCAACATAACCATGTCATTTCACTTCGCAACCTGGACTTTTGTGATCTAAGTCCAGCGTCTTGTGCACCAACACGACCCGATAAAAGTACAAATTCTAACATGTGAATAGATGTGTTTGTGTCGAACATGGTAGAAATTCGCTTGATTACCAGTCAATGATGTAAACTATTAACAAGCGCAAGAGAAACCACCAATAATGACAATGGTCCTCAAGGTACTATCATCACAATCCATAGGATGAAAATATAGGAACTGAAATTGAACACCTGTGAAATCACTTGATCGAAAACCAATGATGTGCACTTGGCATAGAGTGTGAAGAACTTGCCATTAGGGCATGCAGGCTCTAAGGTACTGGAAGTCAGTCAACTTTATGGATAATGAGCTGAAGTTGACAAAAAGAGACCATGTTGAAGGAGGGCCATAATGTATCCCACATCATCGACGTGAGACAAAAGGATGCAAAATGATTTTGCATGATACAGAGAATCAGAGGTAAGTGTAACTGCACGAGGACAAATATTGAACATATCAGTGACACAACTAGAAGTTTGGTAGCCTATCCATAGGATCGGTGGTCATGATGACGTGAAAGAGATGAAATGGAAGGAAAAACTGAACGGCCTAACCCAGGAAGGTCAATGATACAAAGGAGGATATCCCAACACAACACGAAGTGGAAAGTGTGATGTTCAAGAGTGAGTTGCCGACACAACTGATTAGATTTCCAAATTTCTCCCCACAATCTCTGGCAGGTGCCCCAATTATTTTTAATCACAAGCTTGAAGGTTATTAGAAAATTATATATTACAAATCAATGGAGGATCTGATAATCACCCTATGAGTGACCTCATTTGAAGATTTATTAAACAAAAGGTATTACAAACTCATGTGTTGGTGTGTGTTCTATGTTATTGAAACAACGAATCAATCAGATTGCCAATACACAGACATTTAAATGGAAAGATAGCAGAGAAATACAGTAAGCAACACAAAGACACAAACAGTTTTCAATAAGGAGTTCACCCTATTCTCTAGGGCTATGTCTCTAGTCAAGCTTCAGTGTTGGCCTTCTTTTATTGTGTCTTGTAGTAGAGAAATTACAATACAGGGACTCAATGTGAGTTCTCCTTAAGCAGATTTTGGTAGGTAGGGTGGTTCTCATTCCCCAAGCCACTCAGAGTTCATAGACTCTTTTTCTTCCTACCAGCTCTGTGACCCTTGGTCTACAGTAGAAAGAGCCAAATGTGATGCTCAGTCCGGATAGATTCCTCTATGGGAAGGCTTGAATCTTCAAGCTCTTTGCTGCTCGACACTGCTTGTGGTCAGCTCGGCCCTCTGTCTCCTCTGCTTGGCTTTACTATTCTCTGTGTTCAATCCTCCT
Organism: Pinus taeda; assembly: GCA_000404065.3. Taxonomy (NCBI): domain Eukaryota; kingdom Viridiplantae; phylum Streptophyta; class Pinopsida; order Pinales; family Pinaceae; genus Pinus; species Pinus taeda. Next base: position 60,723 of record APFE031381376.1, read on the forward strand.
CTCAAGGTGCATTGTTCATTGTCTTTCATGGTCGCTTGGACTCCTCTCAAAATTCTTCTCTCCCTTTGACTGTCTTTGTTCATGGCTTTAACCATTCGATCCCTATGCCTATTTGGTTCCTCTCCCACCTGCGTCGATTCTCCTTCTGCAGCTGCGCTTGGATTTCCCTGTTCAGCATTAGCATGAACGCTCGAGAAGTGCCACGTGTCCCTGTCGAAACAGCGCCAGCCTACTCGTCGATTCATTCCTTCGGTTATGTCATGGATACGTTCTTTCTCCGTCGTGGCGGTCAACGGATTTCAAATCCCTTTAAATCGTGGCTTAATTCCCTGTCAATTCCACTTCTTCCTATCAGGAACAATCTCAGTCGTCCAATTTGGGCTCCTCCAGATCCAACGTCATATGCACGTTGAGCACGGTTGACTTGCTTGACTGATAGCACGTGATCACGACGATTTTTCTCTCACCTCCACTGCCATGCGTCAATCGCTGAGTGGGATCACTCTGCTCTCCTCCAAAACCTCATACCATTTAAGGGCACCCCGATCAATACCGCCGGTTTTCCAGAGCACGGGTCCCGTCTCTGTCCTTTAGCACTTGTTGTTTCTCCGCCCGCGGTTGTCTAGCTCCCAACATGACCAAGGGCTTAAGTCTTCCCCATTTCAGCCCTGTTTGCCCAGCAATGCGCGATTAGTGCTAATCGCGCATCAAAATTGCCTCCTTTTCCCGATCCGGGGTTCCCAAGGGTTGTTTTGACCTCCCGCACAGTCTCCATGGGCCTCGGTCAACGCACTTTGACCGAGGTTCTCGTCGTTCCACGTTGGCGGCCACTTCCACTGGTTCAAGGCGTTTTTTGATTGTTGTTTTGGAATTTTCAAGGATTTGTTCAAATCGATATAGTCAAGGTTCTTGACAGTCTTATGTGGATTCGATTTGGATCACGGCCTCCCTACTGAAAAAGCTTTTGGACCACCAAAAGTTGGTTTTCTTGAAGCATCGACTAAGTGAGGAAACCGTTGTCTCACTTGTCGAATCTCAATCCATTTCGCAATGCTCGACTTTGAACCTTTAAACCCAATTCTGAAGTATTCCACTTGTCCACTGCACGTCGCCCTCACCTTCTTGTCCAGCACTATGTCTTCCTGCAACTCATTAAGATATTCAGGTAGCAGGTCGTTAACAGAAGGTAATTGACTCTGCTCTTAAGGGTCCTCAATCATTGAAGGTTCAAACAACCTCAAGCAATCTACATTCATGACTGAGTAGATGTGCATGTAAGCTGGTAGATCAAGGCAAAAAGCATTCTCACCAACCTTCTCAAGTATCCTGAAGGGTCCATCCTGATAGGTTTTAGCTTTTTACCTTCACCTTGCATTCTATCCTTGCTGATATATAGCCAGACTTGGTCCCGAACTTGAAAACTATGCTCCATCCGATGCTTATCATGCCTAGCCTTGTACTTGGCCTAGCTCTTTTCTAGCTATTCCTGTACTACCTGGTGGATCTCCTAGATCTGTTCAATGAACCTAGTTACCTTGTCCACATCACTATGCCTATCAACCATGGTATCTTTACCAAAGACAAAATCCAAAGGAGACCTTGGTATGAAACCAATACAGGTCTCAAAAGGAGATCTCTATGTAGAAGAGTGTTTGGCTCTATTGTAAGCATGCTGCACATAACACAAGTGTTCATCCCAAAGATTAGGATGTTTGCTGCAATATCCTCTCAGTAATTGGATCACCATCCTATTAACTACTTTTGTCTGGCCATCTGTTTGTGGATGAAAAGATGTGCTTTTCTTTAATTTGGTGTCCATTAGTTCCCACAGACTGGACCAAAACTTCCCCACAAATTAGGTCCCTCAATCAGATACAATAGAAGTGGGTAATCAAAAATGAACCCATACATGTTCAAAGAATAATTTTGTAGTTTGTTTAGCTGTAATCTGTTTACTACAGGGTGTCAAAATACACATTTTGTTGAACCTATCCAAGACAACATATAGATAATCATGACCTTTCCTAGATTTAGGTAGTCCTCCAATGAAATCCATGGAAATGCTTTCCCAAGGGTGAGAAGGTACTGGTAAGGGAGTGTACAAGCCTAGTTTTCTATTGTTGGGCTTGCTTTTAACACACATAGCACACCCCTTTACATATCTAGAAACTGTCTCACTCATTTTCAGCCAATAGCAGAACCTTTGCAGCTGTGCAACTATTTTACTTACCCCAAAGTGACTTGATATCAGAGAATTGTGTGCTTCCCTAATTATCTTTGCTCTCTCAGTTTATGGAATGCAGAGTTTCCCACAATGATATAAGAGTCGTTCCTTCACATGATAATCCAATTCTTCTACTCTTTTGCCTTGACTCAAAGTTGCATATACATCTCTAAAGTTCATATCTTGAGCATATTGTTCTATGTAGCTTTCATGCAGCACAGAATTATGCTTAAGTAGGGTAGATGCATTTATAATGGGTCTAGGTAACATGTCTGCAACCTTGTTATGTATGCCCTTTTTATATCTTATGACTAAATGAAACTGTTGTAGAAACCCCATCCATCTGTAATGTCTTGATTGGTGCAATTTAGTTTGGGAGTATAGGTATTGAAGTGGCTGATGATCAGTATGTATTATTGTTTCTTTTCCCATTAATTTCCATTTTTTCACACTCTGAACTAATGCATACAATTATTTATCATATGTAGGATAGTTAACTACTGTAGGATTAAAAGTCTTAGAACGATAACATATGGGTTTACCATGTTGTGTCAACACTACTCCCATGGCATAGTCACTAGCATCAGTTTGGATCTCAAATGGTCTTTGTAGATCTGGTAGTACTAGTACAGGTGCTATACTAATTCTTTCTTTCAAGGTGTCGAAGGCTTTCTGCTATTTGCCTCCCCACTGAAACACCTTGCTCAATCCTATCAAAGCATGTAAGGGAGCTGCAATTGAGGAAAATTTTGAAATGAACTTCCTCAAATACTGTGCTGCTCCTAAGAAGCTTCTCACTTCTATAGCATACTTGGGTTTAGGCCAATTTATGATGATTGCCACTTTAGAGGGATCTATTTTCAATTCAGCTCCCCCCTACTATAAGACCCAAATAATTTAGAGAGGTTTTGCTAAATTCACATTTGGAGAGTTTAACATAAAGTTTTTCTCTTTTCAAAACATCTAATGTCTGCTTAACATGCTTTAAATGTTCTTCCCACATTTTACTAAAAATCAGAATGTCATCCAGATACAAAATAACAAAATCATCAAGAAAAGGTTTGAGTACATCATTCATTAATCTCATGAAAGTAGCAAGGGCATTGGTCAAGCCAAAAGGCATAACTAGCCATTCATACAATCCCTGATTTGTCTTGAAAGCAGTCTTTCATGCATCTTGCTCGCAACTTTGACCTGATGATATCCACTGTGCAAATCCAGCTTGGTGAAATAAACAACTTCCTTCAATCGATCTAAAAGATCATCTATGCGAGGAAGGGGATAGCGATTATCGTATTCAGTTCTCAATAATCAATGCACATTCTCCATGAGCCATCTTTCTTTTTCACCAGAATGATTGGTGACCCACATGGTGATGTGCTAGGCCTGACGAACCCTTTCTCAAGCAACTCCTGCACCTGCTTCTTGATTTCAACATTCTCTAAAGTAGACAACTTGTACATCCCAATGTTAGGCAAAGGAACATCTTGCTGCAAAATAATATCATGTACTATTCCCTTTTTGGGTGGCAGACCTTTAGGTTCTTGAAATAAGACATCATACTCTGAAACAATCTTTTCTATATCAGCTTGTTGATCAGCATTACAACCCTCAAATATATTAGTTTTATTATGTGTCCTTTCCTTTACAAGCATCAGTAATAACTGTTTGCATGAATTTATCATTCTTTTCATCTGTCATGAGTTTTTGAGTGTATAATTATTCTTGAGCTTGTGAGCTCTTACAAAGTATTTGATTCCATCTTTAACAAGCAGATACTTGTTCTCAGCTCTATAGAAAATAGCCTTTATATCATACAAGTAAGGACTTCCTAAAACAATTCCACATATACCCAAAGGAATTACATCTAACTCAACCTCATCTACAAATGCTGACCCAAAAGAAAACTTGAGTTTTCACTGTCTAGTCACTTGTAGTTGTGCTTTATCATTCAACCATCCTAATGGGTATGGCTTCTTATGAGGTGTAGTTGATAATCCCAATTTCTTTGCAATTGCTTCAGAAATTATATTTACTTGTGAGTTACTATCAAACAAATTATCTCTTTTGATTTTTGAAAGCAACTCAAATATGGAAAAGCTCATGCCTTTTTCTCTCATGTTCTTCATCAATAACAAATTGAGTAGAATTACTAGTAGATGCTTCAGAATTCTTACGTTTTATACCTGTGGCTGCGATGATTGTTTCATCTCCTCAGTCTGACCCCAAATCTCTCTAAATAGCTGCAACAGTATTCTTCTTCTTGCCCTCAGACTTCTTAGGTTTCAACTCTGGATGCAGAATCCAACAATGCTCATCATCATGCCCCTCCTTTTTATAGTGAGTGCATGAAGCCTTGCCTTTTTGTGTAGTGTTAGCCTTCCTTACTTTCCACTTTTGCTTTCTTTTCTCCTTGCTCTTGCTTACAATGGGTTGGGATGGTCCGCCAACTTCTGGATTTCCATTCTTTCCTCTAGCTTCTAGATGAGTAGCTTGTACAGATACCTCATCTATACTAGTGGGATTAAACATGAGGATTGTATGCCTCATGTAGCTATGTAGACCACCCAGTGTACTTCAAATTGTTTGTGGAGTCTAATGGGCTCCCAATCAATGCTTCTTTTGAACTCTTGAGTATACCCTTGTACACTTTGCCCTTTCAACTGCCGAAGAGTTTGCCAACTCATCATGGCTTGTTGCATGTAGGCCAATGGATAGAAATTCTTTTTGATTGCAGCAACAAATTCACTCTAGACATAGATGGTCTTACCATCTCTCTTCATATCAGCTTGGATTTTGCCTTCCCACCAAACCAAGGCAGTTCGTCCTAGGCATAAGCTTGCCAGCTGAATCTTACTCTTGTCTGAGTCTACGTTCACTACCCTGCAATACACATCAATTTGTCTAATCCAATTTTCCAAATTTTCAGCATTTAGCTCTCCATCATATATAGGCAAATCAAATTTTACATCTAGCTTAATCAAAAATGCTTTCTTACTATGCACAGGGCTATTAGGAGGTGTAGGAAAGCTTTCTTATTTCCCCTTTCCTTTGGAGTGGTCATGGGAATGAGATTCATCTTCTCCTTCTTGTTTAGAGCCTGATGAATCTTCATCCTTATGCTTTCTAATGTCCCTATACATTTCTTCTACCATAGACTTTATAGCTAGGAAACTTTCTATGAATTAAGGGTTTGGCCCTATAAAACCTTCTTCTGACATTGTCTTCCGGGAATAAACTCTCCCAATTTCAGGATTAGTTTCCACCAACTCTCCTTCTCCTAATTTGAGCTTTGATCTAGTGAGCATTCACAGCTAAACCAACACAAGCTTGTCTAACCTTACAGCCTAGAACTCTGATACCACTTGATCTAATAATCACCCTATGAGTGACCTCAGTTGAAGATTTATTAAACAAAAGGTATTGCAGACTCATGTGTTGGTGTTTGTTCTGTGTACAGATCAATCAAATTGCCAATACACAGACATTTAAATGGAAAGACAGCAGAGAAATACAGTAAGCAACACAAAGACACAAACAATTTTTAATAAGGAGTTCACCCTATTCTCCAGGGCTATGTCTCTAGTCTAACTTCAGTGGTGGCCTTGTTTTATGGTGTCTTGTAGCAAAGAAATTACAATAAAGGGATTCAATGTGAGTTCTCCTGAAGCAGATTTATCTAGGTAGGGTGGTTCTTGGATTCCCCAAGCCACTCAGAGTTCACAGACTCCTTTTCTCCCTACCAGCTCTGTGACCCTTGGTCTACAGTGGAAAGAGCCAAATGTGATGCTCAGTCTGGACAGATTTCTATTTGGGAAATCTTGAATCTTCAAGCTCTCTGGTGCTCGACGCTGCCTGTGGTCAGCTCAGCCCTCTGTCTCCTTTACTTGGCTTTACTGTTCTTTGTGTTTAGTCCTCTTCTCAAGGTTTATTGTTCACTGTCTTTCTTGGTCGCTTGGACTCCTCTCAAAATCCTTCTCTCCCTTTGACTATCTTTGTTCATGGCTTTAACCATTCGATCCCTATGCTTGTTTAGTTCCTCTCCCACCTACATCGATTCTCCTTCTGCAACAGTGCTTGGAGTTCCCTATTCAGCGTCAGATTGAATGCTTGGGAAGTGCCACGTGTCCCTATTAGAACAGCGCCAGCCTACTCATCAATTCATTCCTTCGGTTATGTCATGGATACGTTCTTTATCTTTCGTGGTGGTCAACGGATTCCAAATCCCTTTAAATCGCGGCTTAATTCCCTGTCGATTCCACTTCTTTCTATCGAGCGCAATCTCAGTCATCCAATCTGGGCTCCTCCAGATCCAACGTCATATGCACGTCGAGGGCGGTTGACTTGCTCGATCGATATTGTGCAATCACAGCGGTTTTTCTCTCACCTCCGTTGCCACACGTCGATTGCTGATTGGGATCTCTCTGCTCTCCTCCAAAACCTCTTACTGTTTAAGGGTACCCCAATAGATACTATCGGTTTTCCATAGCACGGGTCCCGCCTTTGTCCTTTAGCACTTGTTGTTTCTCCGCCCGTAATTCTTTGGTTCCCAACGTGTCCAAGGGCTTAAGGCTTCCCTATTTTGGCCCTATTTTCCCAACGATGCGTGATTAGTGCAAATCGCACATAAAAATCACCTCCTTTTCCCGATCCGGGGCTCCCAGGGGTTGTCTTGACCTCCCGCACAATCTCCATGAGCCTCAGTCAACGCGCTTTGACCAAGGTCCTCGTGATTCCACGTTGGCGGCCATTACCACAGGTTCAAGGCATTTTTTGATCGTTGTTTTGGAATTTTCAAGGATTTTTTCAACTCAATACAGTCAAGGTTCTTGACAATCTTTTGTGGATCTGATTTAGATCAATGGAACACATAAAATATTGTAGAAATATAAACACAGAAAAAATTGCACAAAACAAGAGAGACACAGATATACGTAGTTCACCCAATTTTGGCTACATCCACGGAGAAACAACCAGTCCTTCCTTTTATATTATCCAACAAACTAAAGAGATACAACCTACAACAGATATGTTGTAATTCCCTCTTCACTCCCAATCTCCTCTCTCTTCCTCACTCAGAATATAGACCTACATAGACGCAATACAATTCCCTCATATATTGTGAGGGGTTGCCTTCTAGGACAAAAAACCCCAAATTAAACATAACTTCTACTGTCAGATCTCTACCTAATGAATAGCCCAAATTGACTATGAAATTACAACATTTTACAAGGCAATTTTACACCTATTCTTAGCTTCAAGGGCATTGCCCCTGATCCCCCCGCCAGGCCCCTGGACCCCCCAGTAGCGAATATTTCATGGGTGGCATTGCCGCCCCATTTCGAACTGGGGTCCAATGCGGTGATACCTTTGAATACAAAAGATAATCAAGGTCCACACCGAACAGAGGATGATAGCATATGCTTGCACTATAAGTTCATGTTTTGGATGAATTCGACCTAGTAAGTTTAATGAGCCACAGGAAGGAGAAGCTCATGTTCATCATGGTGACGAATTTGATGTCGTTTAATATTTTAATGAGTCCAACAAAGGTGTAACTCGATATATTTTTCATATTTAGAGAGTTTGAAAAAGACACGTAAAAGAAAACTCCACATGGTCCCTTTTCGTACATTTGTGTCTCTCGAGCTCAGAAACGTAGAAAAAGATACTTGAGAGAACCGCTTTTCCATTTCAGTCAAGGAGTACCTTTTTTGTAAATAGTGCATCCCAACCCAAAAAAGGGGCAAACTTATACTAGGCACATGAATTTTCACATATGTTAACAAGTTTGAAATGACAAGAGCTCGGAAATATTTTCATTTTTAAAGGTTTAGAAAAGAGCTTGAATTTGGACCCCCCATTTTTATTCAAAAATCGAAAAATACTCGTCCATCTTTTTTTTATAGACCTTTTTGGGCACTGCACCCCAATCATAAATGTCCATAAACTGAGGGCTCCTAATTCCCTAAAATTTTTGCTTCACTACCTAAAGGAACAAGGTCAGCTGATTACATCATCTCCTAGAAGTTCTCCACAGGAAACTGCTCAGAAATGGTCAAAATTGGACCATACTGAATGCCCAGTGTAGAGGGTGCAATGCATATCACCTTCCCAGTGTAAAGGGTGCGATGCATACTGAATGGCCCCTCTGTAGAGCGCGATGGGTGAGAATGGACAAATGGCAGGGACAGTTTGCGAGGTGGAAGATCATAGAATCTTCCAGAAGCTTCCCCTCTAACACTTGCCTCTCTGATTTCAACCAGGGATGAGTAAGAGATCATCAATCTCCAAGTGGAATCAAGAACTATAAGAGAGAGGGCACTAATCAAAATCCCAGAAGCTGACTCACCCAAGTAAAATCATCTAGATATGGATCCCTTATCACAGATCCAGAGGCTAGAATCTTATATCTTGTAGAGAAGTGTTGTTGGTTTTCTTGTGTAACTTCATAGTGTTGGGTGATCTAAGCTTTACTTGAGGTGAAGAAGGGCTTTCTTGCTGGAGGATTATGCTGGGTCAGAACAATTGGTTGTAATCCTCTTGCTATTCTTGATATTTATAAAGCTATTCAATTTTTCCTCCACATTCGTGTATGTTTGATTGTATATGCATTTGTGTGGTTAATACATATCTGGTCCTGTGTTATTTATGAAAATAGATCTCTGTTCTTCGATAGTATTATGCTACTTTGATTCCACAGGTTCTCTCTGAAGTTGTGTAGACAAAGAAGGAGTGGAAAAGATCTATCGAAAAAGAGAGGAACCGAGCAAGGAACCAAGAGCAAGACAAAGGTTGGTGTCCTCTATTCTCCTCTTGTCTATTTTTCACAAAGGAAAACTAAAGTAGTTTTAAATTGTTTCTTTCTAAGATAGCTACTAGTCTTAGTGGGAATAGCAACTCCAAGTGGACACTATTATCGGTAACAAAATGGTGACTCCACTGGGGAGCGAATAGATTGTTTGTTAGTCTATTTTTGCTTGTTTTATAATGTTATGAAACCAACTCAAGAAAAGATAGAAAAGATAGATCAACGCCTTAGAATTCAGCCTCTTCAAGGGGGCAACCTCCTTTACATTACATAAATGAACAATTCTTTGATGATTTAAATGAAAAAACCTCCTTTCTGTATATAGGAGTCTAAGGAGTCACAATATAATCTAGCCGACCTAACAATAATAATATAAAGCCACAAAAATAACAATAGAGGGATTCTATGGGGCACAGTAATAACAATATGGGGGCAATAGGGGCACAACAATATTAATAAGGGGTATAACTACAATAGTAATGGGGTAATCACTAGTATTATTGGGACCCAACATGCCCCTCTCCTTAAAAAAAGTGTTGTCCTCAACGCTTGAGTAGTTCTGGTTACTTCTGCAGAAAAATCTCATCCTCCCATGTGGAATCTTCAACGGATAAGTTCCTCCACTTGATAAGATACTCTGAAATTGAACGATTTTGTAGTTGTCAAGTTCTTGTTTCTATGACTACTTCCAGTTCCAATATAATTTTTGCTTCCTCGTCAAGTTCTGGCAATATTGTTTGAACTGGGAGCTTGTCGCCTATAACCTTATTTAAACATGAAACATGGAAAACTGGGTGCAATCGAGAAGTTGCAGGAAGCTCCAATTTGTATGCCATAGTACCAATCTTTTGCAACACCTTGTATGGACCATAATACTTTGGTGATAATTTATTATCCTTCTTAGCTTGCTTGAGGGACATTTGCTTATATGGTTGTAGCCGTAGGAATACCAATCACCTACATCAAAACTTCTTTCGCTACGATGTTGATCTGCCTGTTGTTTCATTCTATTCTGTGCCAACACGAGGTTATCCTTTAAGAGTTGGAGGACTTGTTTTTGATGTTCGATGTGATGTTCCACTGCCTGAACTTTAGAATTTTCTCTTAAATATGATGTGATGGATGGTGGTTGATACCATAAAGTGCCATAAATGGGGTCATTTTTGTTGTTGTATGGAAGGAAGTGTTATACCACCATTCAGCCAGAGGCAACCATTTGACCCATTGTGTCTGTTTATCAGATACAAAGCAACGAAGATATCCTTCCAAACATTTGTTTACTATCTCAGTTTTCCCATCAGATTGAGGATGATAAGATGAGCTATTAGCTAACTAAGTACCAAGACAAGAAAATAATTTTGTCCAAAAATTTCAGTGAAAATGGGATCTCTATCACTTACAATAATCTTTGGTTTCCATGTAGCTTTTGAATTGTTTCCATAAATGCACTAGAAATTGTACTGGCTTTAAATGGATGTGATAATGCACAAAAGTGTGCATACTTGGTAAGTCTGTCAACTACCACCATGATGACACTCTTTCCTCAGACTTGGGTAAACTTGTGATAAAATCCATTGAAACCTCCTCCCAACATTGGCTTGGAATGGATAAAGGTTGTAATAGACCTGGTGTCTTAATTGTTTCACAACTTTATTTTGTTGGAAAACCAAACATTCCGCCACAAACTTTTGAATATCTGATTTAAGGCCATCCCAACAAAAATTCTTCTTAACCCTGGTAAGTTTTTAAAAATCCTGAGTGCCGTCCTAAGGGAGAAGTGTGCAATTCCATAAGAATATTTTGTTTTAGCTAGGAATTCTTACAGAGATATAGGCGATCTTTGTACCATAACGAATCATTTTGCCAGCTAAATGTATTTGATGTACTGGAATCTTGTTGTAACTTTCGAATAAGTGCCCACACTTCTTCATCATTCTTCCGTTCCTCCCTTGCTTCATTTATCCAATCTAGTTGGATAATAGAAATGGCACACAACAATGCTTCCACATCCTCATCCTTTCTTGAGAGTGCATCTACCACCACATTTTGCTTCCCTTTTTTGTAGATGATTTCAAAGTCATAACCCAACATCTTTGTGACCCACTTTTGATGCTCTTCAGAGGAAAATCTTTGTTCTAAAAGGTATTTAGGGCTATCATGATCCGTTTTTACCTTGAAGTGCCTTCCCATTACGTAGGGTTGCCATTTCTTAAGTGCATGGAGTATTGCCAACATTTCCTTCTCATAAATAGCTTTGCTTAAAAACTTTCCCTTGATTGGATGACTTTCAAAAGCAATGGGTCTTTCATCTTGCATTAGAACAGCACCAATCCATTTCCTGAAGCATCACATTCCACAATGAAGGTTTTCGTGAAGTCTGGTGTAGCTAAGACCGTTGCTTGGCACATTGCCTCTTTAAGATGTTCAAAGGCCTTTGTTGCTTCTGAAGTCCATGAAAATGCATCTTTCTTCAATAATGTTGTTGAGGTGCTACTATTCTCCCATAATTCTTAACAAACTTGCGATAATACCCTGTCAACCCAAGAAATCCTCGCAGATGCTTTATGGATGTGGGAATTTTCCATTCCTTAATGGCTTTAATTTTGCTAGGGTCTACCTTAACTCCTTCATGAGATACAATATGG